>JAQIXR010000525.1:0-25240 GCA_034700825.1 Quadroppia sp. Gr-Ori-00064 | reverse complement strand
AAAGTGGGAGAGAGAGAGAGAGAGAGAGAGAGAGAGAGAGAGAGAGAGAGAGAGAGAATTTTTATTTTAATAATGTTTTTCCAAAGAATTTTTTCCTCAAAAAACTGTTAAATGAAATAAATATCAAAAATGACTTAAATATCGATTAGAAAAATATTTTTGTTATGAAATCAGATTTTGTGATAAACTGATAATAAGAACATATAATAAGAAATGTTTAAAAAATATCTAATATTTTATAGGTTTTGATGTGTTTTTATGATATGATAACAGAATTTGTGCTCAAAAAATAGATAATAATTTTTGATGACTTCTCTATAAGATAGTACTCGAGATGAGCAGTGTTTAGGGGGTGTTAAATAAGGGTCACTATTGTTAGAGTTGTTCTTAATATATTAATTGAAGAAAAAGTTTCAAAAAAATATTCAATAAAAAACTTTTTCTTCGAAATTGTAATGAATTGCAAAACAAGTGTATATTTCGCCCTCTTTTGCCTTCACTGCAAAACAAACCCATTTTTGGTTCAATTTATCGATTGATTCAATAATAATAATATGTTTTGACATCAAAAGAGATAACAATTGACGACAAAATGAAGACAAAGACAACAATCAATTTAATTAATTATGTCTTGATTTTGTCGATCACTATCTCTTCGACGGTTTTGGGTCAACAAAAGGGGGTTTTGGGCCAACAAAAGGGGGTTTTGGTTAAGATCGAGCGATGTCTTTATATGTTCTTCAATTCAATACAAATCTATACAAAATTGGACAACAAATGGACTCCAGGTCTCAAATATGATGGACAGCCCCAGACCGGCGACTCCCAGTGCTACAAAGACAATGACCCGGCTCTTCTGGATCTCACTTTCGAGAAGACGAATACAAAACTAAGGATCAAATTAGACATTGAAAGGAACAGAAGGTCTGAAGAAAGCAATTATCAATCGATTCTTAAATGGTTTTCATTTCACTTTTGAAGGGGTTTTTGGGGAACGACAACAGGGGTTGCGATCATCACATCCGCCAACAATAAGGTCGACAAATACCCCCTTATTGTCAAAGACATCACATCTGAGCAGAAGTTTAGTTACAGCTGTTTTAAACAGAAACTCTTCGCCAACACAACCGACGACAGGGGTATTGTTGCAACAGTTGTGTCCATATGTTGTCATTTTTAACCATTGATTCCATCTTCAGATGAAATGTATTTAGAGATCAATGGATTCCAATTACAACCCTTCGGCTCAACCGACAAAAGGGGTATTTTCGTTGATAGCTTCGACTGTCAGCAGTGGATGACTGGCCCCCTTTGGATGGGTGTCATAACACTAATAGTCTTCACATCAATACTCTTAATCGGTGTCCATCTTCTCCTGAGACTCAATACTCCGGATCGTTTCGAGAATCCAAAGGGAAAGCCATTGATTATCGCATCCAATGATGAATAACATTAGCATTGAATGTGATTTTGGTTTACAATTGCTTTCAATTGTTTTTTGTCGTCTGATTTGTGACTGTATTATAGACTCATTGAAGATATCATTCATTTGTAACTTATTTATCATTTGTTTTCCCATTCATTTCAAGACAATTAAAGTCAAAACCAATTGAAAAAAGTCTTCAATTAAAAGGTAGACTATATTTGGTAGACGACAGACAATGCCATCTATGAGTGGATGATGTGATGAACATCTGATCCAATGGTTTGAATTGTTTTGAAAGACAATCAGAAATGAAATCAAAGACAATCTCAATATTGATATCGTTTTCAATGGTTTTCATAACAACTAAAGACAATTCGGTTGTCATTTGTTCCCAAGTGGACGAAGACGTGGAGGGAGTGGCGGACAAGAGGTCTATGCCATTGATTGGCAGTAAAGACGAGTTTCGGATATTGTTTAAAGAGAAGCGAAGACAACAGATCTCAGCCGTAAAGACATTGCAATCGTTGGGAAGATATGAACAAAAGTATTCAATGATTGAAAACATCTTTCAAAAGGTCTTTGATGTCCAACAGAAGGCCAAACAAACCATTGAGAACTCTTCGTATGTGTTGGGATCAGATCTGCCAAAAGATGGTCAACAGTTGGAAGCGTTGTCTCAAATCATAGAAAATTGTGCTTTTTTTGGTGATATTGTTCTTCGTGTGCCTGACATCAGTCATCGGGTGCTCAGCGCCGACCCCAATAGGTATCAATGGCTGTACAAGTGGTGTATATCCTTCTCGATGGCCAGTGACTTATGTGACACAAACACCGCTAAGATGTTTGATCTCTTGGCACAAGAGTTATCATTGGTTCCCAAAAGCGAGTCATTTGTCAATCCCTACAAGAAGTCTAATAAACCAAAAGTCAATATCAAAACCAATAGCGATATCGTCTTCAGTGACAGTGATGTCAGCCATAAGAAGAAGAGACAGAAGACCACCAAAAGAGGTCCCCGACTGTCGAAGAGTGAACTTTGACCTAACGTTCAATTGCTTTATTAGCCATAATTTGGACCAAATGTGACTCAAAATAACTATTTTTACCACAATTTTGGGAAACATTGAATTGATTTTTAAAATCTATTCTTCATTTCATTTGATCCATAAAAAAGTGATTAATTTATAATTAATTTATTTTTCGTTTAAATGTTTTTTGTTATAAAAAGTCAAATATTTATAAATATTTTCAAAAAGTTTTTGTAATAAAATTTAAATTGAATTTTGTTTTTAATGAAAAATAAATGCATAAAAAATGAATGGTTTGGGCGCCGGCTGTTGAGGAACTAACCCAGAGTTGGCCGAATGGGATAATCGATGTCATCACTGTTTGCAAGCACTGGATGTCTGTTTCGAGCGAAGGCCTAATACGACACCACTTGTAAAGCAATGTTATCCAGAATTGAGGGAACGGCACAATATGTGTGCGCAGCGCAGACGGGAGAGGGATATAACCGATGTATGCGTTTAGGATAGCCCACAGACAGCACAGGCAGACAATTGATATAAAACACATCCATTCTCTGAGTGAGTGCTTGAGTACAACCCGTATTGAAATAAAGACCAAACAGTGATCGATAGTCGCCTTCAATGGACAGCAGAAGACATTCGGCCACTCGAGTGGCCGCGGCTGTGGCTCAGGAGGCCATCAACACAATCATGTCATCCAACGATCACGACTTTGAGCTGAGTCTTCAGTCTTACGCCGCGGGCAATATCGGAGTGCAGACCAGGACTGAGTCTCACCCCAACCCCAACGCCAGTGACAAAAGCACTGGAATCGCATTGAAGTCATCGCACAAAACAATGTATGACTCATACCAGGTCTGGGCTCTCAAGACTTACGGCGATTCGGCGAAGACTAAGACAGTGACGAAGAAGAAGTACAACCGAATCCTTAAGATTCTTAGAGGAGAAGAGGGAACAAATGTCGAGAATTCAAAGTTCAGATTTTGGGTCAAAGCCAAGGGCTTTAGACTCGGACCGCAGAACTTGACGGCACCTGACCTGAAGACCACCGCCGAACAGGTGCTATACGTGCCCTGTTCTAAGTCACAGACGGTATGTATTCATTGATTCATTCGTTACTCATTTGTAATACATTTATGAGATATTAATATAAAGAACTTCATTAATGTTATCCAAGAGCACAGTGCGGAGTCGACTGTGCGGCAGAGGTAGTCGTACTCTATATTAATGTATGGCTTGCTTTTGAATAAATGGATTGACAAAAGGGAGTGTAGGGCTGGTGCTGGTGCTGGTGGAGGTGCTTATGCGGAACGCTTTATTAGATAGTGATATTCTTTGCTAGCATTGCATTCTGTAAGCACTGACACAATACAACTGTGCAGTCAATCCAAACCTTGCACTTTCTTTAAAGATTCTTTCAATGTGTATGACAAGAAAGTATGATTTCAGGGGTTCTTCACTACAGATATCCTTTAATTTGATTACTTGAGGGCTATTTTGGTTGAGTTGTGTTGAAGGAAAGACAAGTGTTTTTCCATAAATTTTAATTCAATTTTTCACAAATATTAATGCATTGCATGTGTTATGCGTTTGTAATCACAAACTCAACTCAAATTCTGACAAACCTTTGCTTTACACCTATTTTCATATATATCTCAAGCATTAAAGTTTGCAGAAATAGACAACAATTTTATGGCTCAATATATCGCTCCTAACAGTGCTATCGTATGATAGCTCTCTCTCTCTCTCTCTCTCTCTCTCTCTCTCTCTACGTTCGCTCACTCACTCACAACTGTAATCTTCTCTCTGAGCTCCCAGTGCTGTATTGCAGTACTCTTTTCCAACTGCTCTCAATTCCAATTCTCAGTTGCATTCAATGTTTGGCAAAAGTGAGTTTATGTCTGAAATTCAGAGCCAGTGCTGGCGAGCCATTGCTGAGCGTATGTACAGAGTATGTTATAATCCTAGTGCTGGCACTGGCACTGGCACTGGCACTGTTGGCTTCGAGCGTTGCAATTGTGTGCAAACGGGACACCATTGGGTTTGTGCCTGAGCTCAGCTTCTTTTATATGTTTGTGCACTGACTTTATTGGAATGTGTTTGGATCGATAATGCAATGTGACGGCGTGTCTCCCATTCTGCCTACCATTCCCTTTCAGAGCCAACTCATATCGAACAGAACAGGCATTTTGAACACTCGCTTAGTTTCCCTTTGGTTTATGCCATCATTTTTCGTAAGATATACTGTAGAGTTCTGTAGAGCGCCTGCATATGCGATATCATTTACTAAAGCCACCCCTGCAGTAACACCCGTTCCAATACACCAGTGCCTACAAAACGAGAATAAAGAATTAGAGATAAGTTTAGCATAAAATTTAAGGAACGAAATGACAAGAATTGGGTTTGAAATATATTTATATTTATTAACCAATTTATGTTCAGATTTTTGTGACAAACCTATGAAAAAAGACCTCAAATTTGAGGCGTTTTTCACATTTATACCAAATTCTCATCTTTTATACAAAACATAAGTTTTGAATCAATAAATCGTGTTCTGAACCAAAAATATATGAATGTCTCGATATCACAATTATTTTCTAACTTTCCTCTTATTAATGATTGGACACTTATTTACATTTTGGGATAAAATTCAATTTGATTTCAATGTTTGGTTACCTTTGGTTCAAAAGAATCAAATGTTTTGCTTTCAGTCCATAAGACTATATGTTATCAAAAGAGTGAATGAAACCAAAGATTTCAATAAATATCAATAAATATTGAATAAAAAGTTAATAATAAATGTTTTCAAACACACAAACAGTTAGTATGAGAGACAAAGTGTTTGTGACCTTCTCTAATGGGCTGGCGGTTAGCACTGGTAGTGCAACAGGCATTTGAAGCGTTTGATAATTCAATACATTGTAGTCATTGAATAATTTGAGTTTAACTCTAAAAAGTAGAGCCAGTGATAAAACATTATTGGCTTTCATTGTGGCTTACATGATATTTATACAAATGCACCTGTATGTAAGTGTGTGTGTGTGCTCTGTTATGTTGTCGTGTGCTGTGGTGTGGTCTGTGCCAAACGCCATACCCTATTCTCTAATAAATGAGACGAAAAGTGTGTGTTCAGTCAATTTAAAAAGATTTTCACTATTTATGAAACTTTATAACAAATTATTTTGTGTAATGTTTTTCATAGTTTGTGTTCAGCTATTATTATATTTTTTAACGTTAACTAAATCTTTAACCCATTTCTCAATGAAAATTATACACGAATTGAGTTTGACTTCATGTTTGTCACATCTATTTTGATATCATCTCTCAATCATATGAAGTGACAAAACTGTGATCTCTATTGAAAGCATAGCAATAATGTTATGTATTTATGTTTTGTCCGTAAAATAACTCAAACTCTACTTTTAAAGCAATGATTAGTTGTTTTCAAATTTTAAAATATAGTTTTCTTGACAGAAAAGTATGATTTCAGGGGTTGCCTTTCAGTCCATTTTTGTGGCTACCAGTGCTCTCTCTGCTCTCTCTGCTCTCTCTCTCCCTCTCTCCTCTCACTCTCCCTTTCTTCCATTGCCATTCTCTCTCTCAAATAGGTTTCCAATAGTTGTGTAAAACTCTGTGAAATGAATGGAGTCTTCAAAATGTGAAATAAATATCGACTCAAATGATTGGGACAGATATGATAGGATAGGATAGGAGTCAGTGATGTAATGATGTGTTAATAAAAATTGGAAAATATTTAAAGAAATATATGATATATTGTTTGTCACAATTTAAAGGAAAGGGAGTGTAGGGATAGGGGTGTAAGTGAAGCAAAATAAATGACTTGGTTTTGAGATTGAGTTTGTTTTATGTTTTATCAGTTGTTTAGCAATGGTTTGCACTATTGGTGTAATACAAGTGACGCTCAATCAAAAACATATAAGAAGTTGTGAAATGAATTTCTTGATATTTTGCAATCGCCTACCAATACCTACCAGTGCTAGTCTTGGGAAACACTCAATCTCTCATCGGTTTTATAATCATAAGCTTAAGGATTAGCACAAAAAAGACTCGTTTGTTATTTGAAGACTTCGATAACTAACGGCTCACTTTGTTTGGCGATCGGAGGCACTGGAACTGTAGTCTCTGACCAAACCTCGACATAAGAGATTAAAGTGTTAGCTCACACAGCACAGGCAGATCAGTTGATTCTGGTGTCGGGCATTACACATATTATGCACGACATAGACTACAGTTGTTTAGCTCTTGAATTAAAGATTTGTCGGAATAAATGTCACATTTGTTTCTACAGTCCTTACCATTATTTGTGTGCCAGAGATTGAGAGGGAACGGGAGAGAGAGAGAGAGAGAGAGAGAGAGAGAGAGAGAGAGAGAGAGAGAGAGAGAGAACTGATTTTCTAAATAATTTGTGATCTAAATCTTAAGTCTAATTCTGACTCAATTTGTATTTATTATTTCAATTCATATCACTCTTCAATCAATTATTTAACTTTTGTTTTTCATTTGAAAAATATTTTTCATCCGAAAAATTATTTCATTATTTGCTAAACTCTCGAAAAGTTGAAGAAAAATGTTTTTTACTTTTATTTTTTGTTTTTTCTTTTCACTTTAATTGCAATCTTTGGCTCTTATTTCAAATACCATTTTTATTTTCAATATTTCTATAGTTTTAATGATTTTATATTTATTCAAATTATTATAGAATTGTTTTTCAAAAGAAAATTTCAGAACAAAAATCACTGTAAAAGTTGACTATTATTTAAATTTTCCGATTCGAATAACACATACCAGTGCTTCAGTACATGTATAGTCAGACCAAAAATTGTCACAATTATTGGTGTGCTTTTAGTTTAGAGCGAATCCATGGCTCAGTTCTATCTTTCTATTAGAGCACACATACTATTAGATATAAAAGAGTATAAAACTTAGTTTATTCGGTGCTCTCTTTCTCTCACTCCCAATCCAAAGCTATAAGTCTAAGTTGATTGCGCTGTCGGTGTTTTCGGTGCAATAGTTCTTTGCCTTCTTTGATGATGAAGAACGAGTGAACGAGTCTTTCGGTCCTTTCGACTGTGCCTTTGCCTCCAGGTTTCCAAAGAGACGAAAGCTTTTCCGAGTTTTACTGCATATATACGACATTAGAGATCAAAATGCACTCAAATGACTGCAATGCAATGCATTGAGCAATATATAGTCTACTGTACTCTCTCTCTCTCTCTCTCTCTCTCTCTCGCGCTCTCTCTCTCGCTCTCTCTCTCGCTCTCTCTCTCTCTCTCTCTCTCGCTCTCTCTCATCTCTGTTCATACAATCCATACTATCTGTCTGTTTATTGCCTGCAACTTTAGGTCCTGAGTAGTACTGGTAATATCACATGTATTGGCAGTATATGTGTTGGTAGGGAAGAGTGGGTAGTCGTGAGTGTAGTGTTCTCTATGTTCTCAATGATATCGATTTTTCCTTCAGTCGGGCATCACATAAAGCACAGCTCAGATACTCTTTTATGGGCGAACTGTCAGGTTGTAGTTGGTTTAGATTGTGTTAGCTCTGTTGGCTCTGCCTGTTCTGCCCGTTCGTTCGTTAAGGACTGGTATATCGGCTTCCAATTTATCTGTAATAAAAGTTATCACAATTTGGTCTCTCTTTTCAGAACCAAATTCTTCTCAATTTCTATATATTTTGAGAAAATATTTATTGATATAAATATAATGATAACTATTTGGGTGTAAAATAGTTTGTGTGAATTCACTCTCAAATGATAAGTTCGTTCAAAACGTTCGCTACCTTTGAATAAAGAGTGAGAGATAGGGAGAAAGAGAACAGACATCAGTGGAAATGACCAAAACCAACGCCCAAATGCACTCCATTGCAGATTACCGGTTGTGATCACGCAATGGGTTTCACTAAATATGTGATAACCATATATGAGATGGAGTCCAATGAGTATCAAAATAAGGTTTCGTTGCATTCATTCCATGATTTTTGTCGATCAAATGCAGTCATAAATGCAATATTTAGGCACACATAGAGACATGGAGGCATAGGTACAGTCCAGAGCTTCCACTTATATTTCGTAACCAATGAGACGACAGAAGAGGAATAGGAATAAAAAGACGACAAAATCAACACTTGCGGCAAAACAGACATTAATAGTACAGATATGATTGAAATGACCGAAACTATTGAACAAAAACTCTTTTTTCAAATTAGAATTTATTTTAATATAATTTCAAATTTAAAGACATTTTTAATCAATTTCTTCAGTCATTCTCATTGAATACAATCGATAGGACTTATAAACAACAAAAACTAATTCTTATTATTATATCAAAAATAGTTGTCAAACAAATCAATCAATTATTGAAAGCACTTATAATGTAATGGATTTTAGTGTCAGAATTTGGGCCAAAATTATTTGAAGTTTTGTTTTTCATAACCAACTCTTTGTTCTGAATATTGTTTATGAAAAATATGCTTCAAATAAAATACTGTTATGTTATAGGAATGGTAGGTCTCCAGTGTTATAGCATATTGGGAAAGCCATTGTATAAAATGATATTAATGTCAGTGAAGTAGGTTTTGGATGTGTTGGGCTCAGGATTATTAAGAGCTATGTAAACGAACACATGAAAGGCTGTTGGATAAGGCAATGGCAATACCAATGGCAATACAATTTTGGGAAAGGTCTCAATTCTAGTTCAATGTATACATACTGTGTATAGAAGAGTACAAACTATACAAATATATAAAATTATAGCATATATTCCTATCATCAAAACCGCACATATATTAAGGGTATTTGAGTTGGAACTGCATTTGTATTGTTAGCAAAGCATTGATGAAATACAAAATCTAAATCTAATTTCTAATATACCTCTCATTGTAACAACATTTTTAAAAATTGGCATAAATTTTCAAAAAGGATTTCCTTATGAAAAAAACTTCCAAAAAAAGTATATTTTGATAAATAAGTTCGAATTTATTCGGTTATACAATCAAATTGACAACAATTTACAGTACAGTGCAATGTGTGTGCTATCTATTCAAGCAATGGATTCAATGGTGAATCGAGTCAGGAGTGTATGAATAAAATAAACTCAACTTTTTGTTGACCCTAAAAATCAATGCCTTTTTTCGTATTTATCAAAGAATTATAAATAAATTTTTGTTATCGCATAACAGTTGGCAGTATTTCCAATGCAGTTATGAGTGCGATATTGAGGCACTGTAGGCCTCATAGTGTAAGTTATAAACACCTGTGCAATAGACAAACAATAACTTTACAGAGTTTTACGTTTAGGACAGATATCTCACTTGTAATATATGATAGGCGTATGCATTGACTCAAAGGCCAGGGAATAGATTGAAATTGAATGCAATTTTGCCTCAAACTTGTCTTTCAGTGCTGTCCTGTTTATGTGACTCTCTATTGAATATTATATTAGTTCCTGTGAGCACAGACAGCACAGGCAGCCCTGGCAACCAACCACCAGGTTCTTCATCCATCGAATCTACTGTTACTCAATATCTATTCCCTTACTATACCTAATCCAAAACCGATTCTCTTTCTCTCTCTCCCATAAATTGAGGAAAAAATTCCGAATTATTAGTATTTGTAGAATTCATTCATTTATTGCAATATTCAATACTTTTATATAAAGTTAATAAAACAAAAGCAAAAACATTAGAGAAGAGTATTATTTATATTTGAATTTATGTAACGTTTTTACTGTCATTATATTAAGTGAAAATTCATTCATTCTTTGAAACATATTCTTATGAAGTGTTATATAATTGGAGAATATTTTTCTATTCATAAAATGTTTGACTTTATGTTAGACTCGAATAACAATTATTTGTTTTGATTTAATAATAATTTTGTTTACAAATTATCATTTGATTTAATAGTCGAGTAATTATAGGGTTATTATTAGACTCTTTGAGCGTTCGGATTTCAATCCAATTTGATCGGAGGTAATGCTGACGATTGAGAGCACATGTAGTCTAATTGGTAAGGGCTCATCAGTCGGCCCGCACTTTGCTTTGCGTTCGCGTTATTAGTAGTAATATTATTGAAGAATAAAAGTTTTGCCATATATTGAATGAATGCAATAGACAACTGTGCTGTCGTACAGTGCAATGTAGACTAAGGGCTGGCATGATGTGTATGTGCACAATATATTCTGGTACACAATATCGAACCATATTCTGCAAACACAGAGCACTTGTGGGAATAGAAATGTCGTTCACTTACAGTATTAGTTAAAATACCTTCTGATGCGGGTCTTAAAAACAAAACTGTGCACAACTGTTCAGCACTGTATGGTAGGGTAGTGTTTGGGTATGGCATATATTCAAGTGAAAGGCATTATTATATTTACTACAATATAATAACTTTCCCATTGAGTAACACATACTCTAAATCAAACTTTATATGCACTTTGTATGGTCTCAACATTTATATGGAAGCGCTCTTTCGCACAGCGCTATCACCTCCAGTGCTCTGTTCTGTTGCTCACATAAATGGCTTTTTCTATTTCTCTTATATTTTTTTTGTGTAAAAACTTTAGCTGTTATTTAGGACTACCAGAGCTCTAACTTTTATGCAATGGTATTGCACAGGCATTACTGCAATGCACCAAATGCTCATATATTGTATTGCATCGCATCTCCATCTCCTTCTCCTTCCCCTTCCTCTTGCAATGCAGCAGCGGTTGGAATATATGTGCTCTACTTGTGCTGTGAGCTAACTGTGCAATAGTACGAACATTATTCCAGGACAGAACACGAAAGGAGATTTAACACAACCTCGCGTTCGCCTCTCAGCCCCATTCATACCCCCATCCGATCTATTCTGCTTGATGTTAGTTGCAGTGAAGAGAAAGCCCAAACCCATACACTTTTGCACAGCACACACACATCACACACACACACACATAGAGCACACATAGCATTGACTGGCATTCACTTCACTACAACTAATCTCATGCCTGGAAAAGGGAAGGCATAGTCAAAGCCCAATTGAAGAACAACACTCACACACACACTGTATCGATCGGTACGGTTGATGATGCGGCCCCTCATGCAAGATAGCTGTGCACTGGTAGTGAATTGTGAGACTACAGCACATCATAATTCTGTATAAAAGTATAGCCAAAGTATAGCAAAACTCTTACTCTTATGTCAGAACCCAATATAAGTTCAAGATTTCCAAAATGTGAGTTCCATTAGCTATAAGTAGGCATTGGTTTGGAATATCCATACAAACCATGTCTTCATGTCTTCTCTAAAACATATTATATCAACAAAAAACAGATCGAAATGAGAGCAAAATTATCGAAAACTTTCGTTTAGGATATTATAATAACACAAGAATTTTGATTTAAAATTTATTATTAGTTTTTAACAAAAAAACTTTGTCTTCAATTCATAAGCGATTGAAAGAAAATAAAAAGTTTTTTATTTATAAATTCAAAATATTTATAAATTACTATAAAATACTATTTTCAATAATTTGTTAATTAAATTGAATTATTTCTCTTCTCTATTAGGGGTCAGACCGGGACGAGACAATATTCAAGAAAGTAGCAGGTACAGTACAGTACAGTTACTTCTTTGTCCATCTCTTCATATATAATGTCTTTCCAATGAGTGCTTCATTTGATTCACTAATACTTTATATTCATTAATACAATTCCTATACAATAGTTGTGGAGAATTTCTTCGACATAATATACAATGTGCACGTGGAGATGGACGGGCGGTCAGGTATGCGATTACATCCATTTCACATACTTGAAAGTTATCTCAATTTTTAAACCCCTGCATATGACTGATAACAGGCCGACACGCAGGGCAAAAGAGGACTTATAAAGCCGTGAGTTTTTATTGGAATCGTTACTAAACTTATTATTAAAACAATTATTCATTTTATTTGAATTTATTGTTTATTTTGAAATCAAATGAAATAACTTTTCACAACATTTACAATATATTAAAAAAATTAAAAAAAGTTTAAAATTTTTAACTATGTTTTCATAGCAAATATATAGGAAATAAGGGGGCAATTGAGAAATGTTTTTGACGAATAGCCAAGGGGTGAATATTAATATATATTTTCAACTAATTTTTGTTTGATATATAATATGAACAGAATTTTAGTCTATTGTAAATTCTTAGCGCATTTCTCTCTCAAGGGAACTGAATGTTCACAAGTAGTGTAGCCAAGAATACCAACCCTTGGCTGTCATTAGATTTTGATTACAATTTTAATGAAACTCAAATTAAATGAAATTCTTTGCGAAAAAAAAACAAACAAATGATAAATAATTGAGTGATAACTGTATGACAGGTGGCAGAAATGTATGCATTCCTACCCCGAGAAGCAGTGACTCGTTTTCTGATGTCCTGCTCTGACTGTCAAAAGCGAATGCATTTGCAGAACAACAACGGCTGCAGTAATGGCATCGGCGGCACCGGCAGTAAAAGTAGTTCCAAAAGGTATTGAATTAACGAGTATTGCATTTAGTAGTGAACGTAACGACAGAACCGATAATTAGTGTCTTTCCAACTCTTATAGCAGTTGTGTTCGCAAGTCTATACTCAAGCCCTCAGTTGATGGTCAGCCAAAGCCACTCCTGGATATAGACTATTCCTTGCCCTTAACGACGACAATAAAACGTATGAGAAATGCGGGCTTTGTTTACAATGCAATGGCAGGCAGTCTTATGGCACCGTCAGCTTGTCTTGGCTTTGATGGCCAAGAGGTGGATGATGTGAGTGTTCAATATCTCTGACATTGCATTGAAAAGAGTTACACATATTTAAAGCGCTGTTATATTATATAATCTCAACTCTAATCTAATTTCAATATATTTGAAACACTTTTAAGTAATGAATCAATTGTTCCGCTCTTAAGACTAACTCAAAAAAAGCTTTTATTGTAAAAAATTAAACAGAAATCAAAGGAAAGGGCGAATCAACAAGTTTTGTCGCACAGTTATAGGTTGTCTATGTTATACTTGTGCAATGCCTCGTGTTTTGCTCCACATTCACAGCCCTAGTAGTGTATGCCTGTGTTGGTTGTCATGGAAATGAGATTGAATTCATTTGATCCACTACTGTCGAGCACTTACACTATTTCCAGTTCCCAATGTGTGTGCTTTTCTAACTGCACTCTAAGCCTTACATTTGAAGACAACTCCAGTGCCGAAAATATTGCACACACTGTGTCTGAACTGGCATTCTCTGGCATTTGCACTAACCCTTAAAAGCATTATAGTTTTGCTCCAATATATTAACTCTGAGTCGAAATCAAACACTATTTCTATCACTATTTCTATCACTTGTTACCAAAGACATCAAAATTAGAATTTCTTTTCAAATATTTGACTTCAAATGTATTAATGAAGAGTCGATTAGTTATAAAAGTTTTTGAAATTCTTTACAAAAAGTATTGAATGAATATTCAAATCATATTCGTTTGGGTCCCAAATGATAGCACAGGCTTTTCCTGGCATAGGGTCTGAGGTATTGGAAATTAATTTTAGGGAAACATATTGTAATGATCGCAGAGATGGTTAGAGCGGACAGTAATCTTTAGGCGTAACCAATCATTTTAAGCCCAAACCAATTGATTATAGTATTGACGGTTTGAAAGGTCTGTGCGATTGTATCCCAAATGAAAGGCAGTAATTATTCAGTCATTCAGTCGATTGCATTCCAGACATTAGAGGCATAGACTCGTAATCGAGTTCTTTGAGCACAGGCATCACTACCAGTGCCACCACACACACACGCTGATGGCCTTCTTTTTTAGCTCATAGTATATCTAACTTTGCATTTGATCCAAACATTTCTCTTGTGTGGCACTGGAGTGTATGTGCTCTACACAGTTATACACTCTGTATAGCTGTCAGTGCTATCCATTTGGTATCTCTTCTGCCTGTTTGGTATGGATTTGTGTTTAGTGTCTGTTCTGTGCCTTATTCTCAATAGGAAATGATATCGGAGACAGAGACCGGCGCATCTGATGCTGACATTAGTGCACACAATGGTGATCAGACCACTGCTACCAGTGCTGCAAACAGTGACGGTAAATAATAGACTGCATTCCCTCTTAGCCTCAATTCTCTAATACCCAGCACTCTATCAGCTCTTCTTTCTTTCTTTTTTTCCCAATGATGTTGTATTCTCTTTACTCCCTGTGCTTTCTGTCTCTACCTCTCACTCACTACTAATCACAAACTGTTGTGTAATTCTAACTCACATTCGAGTAATGAATAAATTTCTTGCACTTAATCTCTG
The DNA here is from genome assembly GCA_034700825.1 of Quadroppia sp. Gr-Ori-00064. Classification (NCBI taxonomy): domain Eukaryota; kingdom Metazoa; phylum Arthropoda; class Arachnida; order Sarcoptiformes; family Quadroppiidae; genus Quadroppia; species Quadroppia sp. Gr-Ori-00064. Next base: position 10,465 of record JAQIXR010000525.1, on the reverse strand, counting down.
TTCAGACGCTTTATGTGAGGAAATCACTGGCGATGACGACGACGACGATGAGGACGAGGAGGTTCTCGATGAGAACGACTTGGATGACCAACCGGTGCCGTTAGACATGAGTCGTGTCAAGTGCGAGACCAGTGTTTGCTACGATCAGCCCTTGAATATGTGCTCCAAAAGAGCAAAGCTTAACATTTCTAAGAATACAATCAATGGTAGAGATAATGGAAATGTAGGGACTGTTAGCTCTCACACCACTTCCAGTCATGCAAGCCATGGCTATAGTGAGCGCTGGAATCGCAATGGAAAGCGAATTGTTAACAATGATGACGACGACGAAGACGATGAAGAAGATAATGATCTACAACTTGGAGACAGACTATTGGCAGAGCAGAGCACCGGTAGTTACGATCCCGAGAGACTCAAGGCTTTCAATGTATTCAATTCAATACAACTCTTATTAACGAATATTTTTATGATTTGTTGACAATATTTTTATGGATCAGATGTTTGTCCGACTCTTCGTCGATGAAAATCTCGATCGAATGGTTCCAATCTCCAGACAGCCAAAGGAGAAGATCCAGGCCATCATCGAGAGCTGCACCCGACAGTTCCCGGAGTTCAGTGAAAGGGCGCGAAAACGGATCCGAACTTATTTAAAGTCTTGTCGAAGAACTAAACGACATAAGACGACTCCGCAGACCATTCCTTCGGGCAACGAGAACGGGCGTGTATGGAATGAATCATCTCAGGCTACCGGTGCCAAAAGTGGGCCATCAAGTCATGTGTCATACCATTTGACCAGCCCTATGGCTGAACAGATATTGGCGACGGCTTGTGATAATGAGTGCCAAAACGCCAAAAGGATGCGAATGGGACTCAAACCTATTTCTGTGAGCTTAGTATGTCTTACCATCACATACAACACATTACCACCACTGCTCTTCCATCTCCACTTCCCTCCCCTACCTCCCTATCCCTCACATCCACTTGTATTTTATATACGCTATAAGTTATCGCACATTCAGTTTCACTGTTCCTAACATTACATGAATTCTAATTATTCTCTAAACCAATGGTTTTCCCAAAAAATGATATCCCTTTCCATTCGCTTTGTTTTACACAAAAAATAATTCAAAATAACTTTTGGTTTTGTTTTTGAAATATTTTTTTTATATATAATTATTTGTTTCGCTGACTGACAGAACGAGGTGTCGACCACCGGAAGCCCAACTGTCCACAGTTGTACCCCGACGTCCACATCCGCCAGCGCTGTTCAAGTGTTTCAACAGAGCACTGGTAGCACAAATCCTAATTTATTGTCCTTTCCATATCAAACATCCATTACTTCAGAAAATTGTAAGTTTTTTTATTCAGTTTTTTATTTTACAATTTTATTCACAGAAAAAACAATTCGTTTTTTGAACTCTTTTTATAAATTTTGTGATATTCTATGTCTAACTCTATAGAGAGAAATGTGAGGAACGGTAGGGAACGAGTAGTAGTCAGTTGTATCAGAAAAAGAAATACTAGTCTTCAACTGATCTCTTTCTATCGATTCATTCTTGTGTTACCCTTAAAAAAAGAGAAGATTTTTTATTGCAGACATGCCTTCAGTATTGGTTCACAAGTTTTTTATGCATTTATATCACAAATGAATGCGAAAAACCAAAAGCAAATCATCTTTTTTTCCTAACATTTTTTTTATCTTTTAAAAAGCGAATCCTTTTTCAAAACTCAATTTATTTTTCATTATTAGAGCTAATTATGAATAATTGGATTCAATTAAACAAAAATATTTTTTCAACAAAAATTTAATTACAAAATAAACATATTTTTATCATTTGATTGATATTTAAAATTTTTTATCAAATAAAACAATAATAAGTTATTCAAAAAATAGTCTAAAATTGAATTAATTTGTGATTAATTAAAAAATAATTAATTATTACGAAAGAAATGATAAATAATGACAAAAAATAGATTCTGTACCCCTGAGCACCTCTGACTACCCCATGAGTGCCCCTGGCCATTTGATAAAATATTTATTGATTGCTTGTTGTGATGAATGTTAGGCACTGGCAGTACGGGTGCAGCGAATGGAACAACTAATGGGAACGTGTCATCTAATGTAAAGTCTGCCTCAAATGGCACTCACTATTCATTAAACCCGAGCGAAGTCGCGGCCGTCAAACAACTCATCGCCGGATACAGAGAGTCAGCGGCTTTTCTACTGCGCTCGGCGGACGAGTTGGAACAGTTGATTCTTCAACAAAATTGATTACTTAGACATGAATTGAATAGCGATTGAAAACAAATCAAAATTTAATAAAACTTAATTAACAACAAAAAAAGAAATATTTATTAAATTATTTTATGTGAAAATCAAACACAAAAACAAAATTCAAATATTGAGAACTAAGTCATGAATTGCTATAATATAACGTTATTCTCATATTCGTAATTGTTATCAATTATTGATATAATCATTTCTTCAGACATTTTTTAGTGTGAATTTTTGGTGCAATTCTTTATAAGTTATTATTTCTTATTCCGAATTATCATTAAATATAAGAAAAATTTTAAATCAAAATAATTATTAGTCAAACAATGCATACATAATGTAAGAAAACACTCGACTTTTGGGACAAAACAATTTTAAATATTTATAATTATTGTTAAAAAACGGCCAAATATTTGCCCAGGGTTTCAATTAAAGTATATACATTATCCATTGGGTGCACACTTAAGAAAATTTAACATTAGATAAATGACCTCTTCTTTAATATAAGAATTTTTTGTATATAACTTACATATAAAACATGAAAAACATATCAATTAATATAAAAATATATAATTATTATTAATATTTCTTATTAAGAAAATTACATTAAAATACAAACAAAAATTCACATAAACTTCGGTCTAAATTCTACCTCATTTTGAACATTACATATCATAAGTGGTTATGATTTTTGAGTGAATCTTATATTTTTATAATTTTAAAGTGCAATCAATTTTCAGTTTTTAAACATTGGGTCAATCTTTACAAATATTATTATTGTCGTAAAAATGAATATTTGTTTTGATTTTTATTATATAAAAATATATTTATCTAATAATCAAACTTCTCATACATTCCTATGTATTTGAATTAAGAATTTGATTTTTATTGTTTTAATTAATGTATAAAAAAATAATTGAATAAAATATTTGTTGAAATTGTTTAAAATAAATCTTTTTTACTTTCTTAAATAAATCAAAAATCAATTGAAAATAATTTATGAAATGAATTAAATCTCTGAAAAAATATATTATTTCGTATCGAAAATATCTCTTTTATTTAACATAAATATCCGAAACATTTAATAATTTTTCGGTTTATCACAGAATATATTAAACACGGAATCAATATTGGATGACATCTATGAATGACAATTCAAACCCAACTCTAATACAGTGTAGAGAAGGAGCAAGGTCGTATTCATGATAAAAAATATAATGATTCACTTAATGTCCAATTAAGGGGTTAATGATTATTAAATGCAATTATAAATCGAAAATAATAATAATTTTCGTTTTATTTCCTCAAATAACAACTTATTGAATGTTTTTCTACATTTGTATTGCATTTCAAATTCACTGCAATTTCAATATTCAAGGATTTTTTGCAATTTATTCCTCAATGTATTCAAACAAATCTGGAAAAATATTTATAATACTTTGAAATTAAATGACATAAAATATTGTCATAAATAACATGTTTTTATATATTTATTATTTTATATGAAATCCAATAATTGTAACAAAACTGGAGTTTTCAAAATAAAAGGTAAAAATATATCAAATTATTTATTGATTTTAATATTTTTTTTTATATTTTTCATTCAAATAATTATTTTTATATAATTTCTAAATTAAAACAATATTCTGGTCTTTAATCAAAAATCTAATGATATATTTACCCCCTTTGAAAGTCACTAACATTGAGTATTATCTTTGATAAACAGATATATAATTTCATTTGATATTAATTTTGATGAAAATCACATCAAATAATATACTCTTTATATTAAAAAAAATTCAAAATATTATATATTGTATTAAAAAATATCATTTCATATGATTTTGTTTTCTATTCAAAGATTTTTATTAAAATGAATTAAAATATAAAAAATGTTTAGCTATTAATAACAATTTGTTATCAGTTTTAGATTACATTGATTTTATCATAACTTGATATGATTAGAGAGAGACAGAAGTTGCCATTCATTGTAAATACAGTGAATGTTTATATACAAAATTATGTTTATTTTGTGACAGATTAACAGTATTTGACCAAAAGTTTACTAAAGAAGTGATCAAAAGTGGGACCACTTTTAGTAGTAAAAAGTAAGCCATTTATGAATTGAATTACAAATATTTTATTTATATTCTGTTGAAAACATTTTATATTATAATAAATAATGTGTAAAATTATAATAAAAATAAATTAACAAACGATTTCTCGATCACATTAAACCCCCTGAATGTTATCGAGTGTTAAAATCATATCATTTGGACTACAGTACGAAAAATGGGGTCATTTTGTAGTAGTAATACTTATGAATCAAATCATTGTTTGACACAAAAAGTCATTTAATATAACTTTTTAGTCGTTTGTCCCAAACTTTGACCCAAGTGTGCGCACCCTATCGTGCGGTGGTTTGTATTATATTATTGATTGACTAATATTTGATAAAATTTTTAGGCAAAGAAAGTACAAAAACTCAATGCTTTTCATAGTGTTTGCGAAACGACTCAAACATTCATCGATTGCTAACAACATATAATGTGCTGAAAAACAGACAAATATTAAATAACAAGAAATTTGTTAAATATTTTTTGTTAATCGTTTGAACGAATGGAAAGTCGGAAATGGATGTGATATTTGGTTCGATAGCATCAAAGGTTGGGTGCAATGAGAACGCTCTCCGGCTTATAGTGTCGGCTCATTTTGGTATTGATATTCTGTTTGCAATCATAGTATTGATGCAAATATTGAAATGCAATGAATTCTTGAATTCTTGCATGTCTTTGCTTTTCAGGATATCCTCTATGTATTCTATACAATGTCTTACTGGCCAATAAGCCGGTGCTCATCAAGCACTTGTATTATGCGAGTTGTGGTTTATTTCTCTGTTATTTCAATTACGGTAACAATGAATGAAACTTTTGATCCAATATTATTAGTGATTAACTCTTCGCTTATATGTATTTCAAGGGTTTAATGCAATTCATTCGTTAGTGAACTGTCTGTTCGTATACACAGTGTTGACACTAATTGGTCCGAAACGAAGTGCAGTCGTCCTAAACCTGACATTCTGTATGGTATGTCTCTATCATTAACTATATTATCAATGAATCGATCGATTGTTGCATATGTTTAGACATACCTAATGTGGGGCTATTATGTCACTCAAGTGGGGTCTGAGTACAGCTTCACGTGGACTATATCCCACTGTATGCTAACCTTACGTCTCATTGCACTCACATTTGATGTCTATGACGGACACCGAAATGCAAAGTTGTCCAAAGGGTCGACCCCTTCCACCACCAATCAGGCGAACAACTGCCAGTCGGTGCAGAAGGCTATCAATGAAGACACAGCTGTGGAAAGGTGTCCGACATTAATGGAAGTGCTATCGCACGCCTACTATCCCGGGTCATACCTAATGGGACCTCAAGTGAAGTACAAAAACTATCTGAAATACATTGAGTCCAACGAAAACTTTCTTCCGAAATGGTATCGAAAGTCTATATTAACGATGAATTGCAACCAATGGTTACTTTGCTTATAGCTGGCGTCCGGGTGTTAGTCGACTGCTGACTGGCCTCATCTATCTGGCCATCTACCAAATTGGGTCACTTTACATGCCTTACCAGTACTTGAATTCTCAACAATTTGTATGTTTTTTCATTTGATTTAATGATAGAAATAATTGTTTCGGTTTTTTGTCTCAGAATTCATACGGATTTTTCATGAAAATGACTTTCGTTGCGATTATAACGAAAATATCATTGTGTAAATACCTGTCCGGTTGGCTCATAGCTGTAAGTGCTATACTTATGCTATTTTCTCAATATTTTTTAATATTCGATAGAGTTTATTGTGATATAAAAAACAGACAATGAATGCCTGAATCCATTATATTATTTTTCAATTTTCAAAACCATTTTATGAATTTTGTGCTAAAGTTTACTATTTTTATAAATGATTTGCAATTTTGTTAAAATTTGTATAAATATTTCTGAACAAAAGATGAATTTTCGCAGATATCAAATCAAGAAATATTCAGACTTTTCCCCTCATGTGTACCCCTTTGCACAAACAGGAACTGAATTGAAAAGATTTTTCATATTTTATTTCGTATATAAATATTAATATTAATGTGTTGTTCACTGAATTGTTTGCGAGAGACTATAATATAAATGGTTTTGAATGTAATGATTGATATGATTTCAATCGATATTTCATTTGAAAAATCAATTTTCATTCATTAAAATGAATACAAAAGCTATTATAAAAACTTATTTATAACACAATTGACTGCATTGTTATGTAAATGAAAAGCACTTTTAATTAAGTTTATTATTCATTATAATTCACAATATTCTTAACATGAAATCCATCCCTGATTAGGAAGGGGTGATAATAATATCTGGCGCATCATATAATGAGAAGACGGGATCAGTTTATGATTGTTCTAATGTTCATGTCTTGCAATTTGAGACGACCACCACTTTTGGAGGACTTATACATTCATTCAATTTGACAACCAATGAATTCTCGGCCAAATATCTGTTCAAAAGACTTAAATTTATGGGATCGCGAACTGCCAGCCATTTCTGTACACTACTATTCCTAGCCCTATGGCACGGGTGGGCCACTGGTTATTATATAACTTTTGGAATGGAGTTTCTAATAATGAAAATGGAATGGGAGGTACGGCTTGTTTTTTAGTTTTAAAATATTAATGCCTTTTCTCTCAAATGATTATATTTTATCCGAAAATATTTTCTCAAATCCATAGGTATTATCGCTATTGAATTCGTGGCGAAATCGAAACAAAGCAATCGATGGTATATTGAGTGCCTTTTATATCCGTTGGCCACTCCTTGTCTTCTTCAGGGTTTACACCATATATATGTTTGGCTATTGTTTAGTTCCCTTTACATTACTTTCCTATCGATTATGGTTTCCCGTATTAAAGGACTTATATTTTTGTGGTCACATATTATACGGCACATGGCTTGTCATTACTCTCCTCTTCCCCTTCATGTTGAAAGCCAAACAACACTAAAAATATGAAATTCATTATATATTATAAATATTTTTTTAATGATTATTAGAAAATATTTGCTTTTGTTCTTCACATGCACTGAAAGTCTGGGCAAAAGTGGCAATAATTATAACTGTATTTCAATCGAAAGTGATTTCAATCACATGTGGAATACTTGACATATTATAGCAAATTAAATATAAATTTTATTATATATTAATATAATTTAATAATTGATAACAAGTTTAGAAAAATGTTTTAAATTAGTTCATAAAAATTGTTTGAATTTTTTATTGAAAGAAACGAATTATTTTTTATTATTGATTAGCAAATTAAACACAAGTTTTTCTAATGATATATTACTGTAATTCAAAAGCAATACAAATATTATTGAAATACTGTTTGAATTGAAAAACGCTTTTCATTTGTTTAAATATTAGAGTAAAACAAATAATATAACAAATAATATAACAATCATATTATGTCTCACAAAAGAATTGACAAAAAACACAATTATTTTGATTTATATTTGACTAATAATGTTATAATTGAAATGAATTTTCAAAAATGTTTAAAATTGTCACAAATTTCATAAATAATATTTGAAAATAAATTATTATTTAAAATAAGTTTTTGATATTAACAATGGTATTAACTTGATTGAGCAAGGTTATACGAAAGTTCTGTTCATTTAATTCAATGAAATGTCATTTTAATTGTTTTTATTTGCCTTCAATTTCCCCCTTCAACCGATTTCTTGACTCACAGCCCCTGCAGAACTGCTTCTATCAATTGGTTATACCATTGACTATATCAATGACATCTTATATATAAATCAAATTCTGTATTAAATACAAAAGAATAGAAAATTATTTTAAAAATATATTTCTATTCATTCGATGAAAACAAATATTTACTATTAAAACAAAATCCCATTTGAAGTGAGAGTGTATTCTATGGCAAATAAATGATTTTTCTCTGATATGTGAGATATTCTTCGAGAAATTCATGGCCACTAAAAGCAGATAAATGTCGAGTATATGTGATGTTAAACACATTGAAACTCAAGAATATATATAAATAACTGACAAATATATTATTTGAATAAGTCTTGAAGTTTTCATTTTAGTATTGCTTTTGTCGAAAGATATATAAAATTGAATTTAATATTGAAATCTCTATTGAAATGAAAGTCCATTATATCATAGCATTGTTTGTAGTGATTAGTTGTGAGTTGTGTTCGTCTCACACCTGGACGGCCAGACACCTGCTCGGGGAAGAGCCGTACATACCGTACCATCACATCTGTGTCAGGAGTTGTCTTAATTCAGGATATAATGATATGCAAATCAAATGGAAATGCTGTGGAAAGGGATGGCAAAAGTGTTGTCGATTCTTCTGACATCAGTCACTCGTAATGAAAATATTCGTAAAGAAATTATTACTAAATAAATAAAACTTTCTTTTTATGTAAGGAATAAATCTAAATATTTTTGTTTGTCATTAAATATAAGAATAATGTTTTATTTGGACTAAAATTTTCAATAAAACATTTTGTCTGAAAATTATTAATTAATTAATTTTTTTGAAAAAACAAAGAAATCATGAATTGATAGGAGTTTGATATTGGGGTCATTTCTCACTAAACAAACAATACATTATCGAAAGGCATTGAAAACTTTTGATCAAATACAAACTTATGTCAAATAAATCAATTACTGTAAAAGAATAACCCCTTTAAGGGTTCAGTCATTTCTCTTAATTAATTAATGAAAAATTTAAATAATTATAAATACCAAAAAAATTTGATAAAAATATCATAAAATATATTGAAATCAATGACATTATAAGCAAAAAGAAGACATCTCTTGATTTTAGAAAAATATTTTTGAATTCACTTTTAAATTAAAACTTATTTAAACTCTAAATAAATATTTAAAAAATTTTATTAAATCTTTTAATAGTTTTGTCAAAAAATCACTTATTTTTAATATAGGAAATGGAGTGAAATGTTTTATAACGGTTTAAAATCAGACCCTTCAGGGGGTAAAATAAAGAAAAAATGATGTGGATCATTTATCATAGAAAACATAACTTTTTCAGCAATAATTCAATTTAAACGTAATTAATGTACGAAACATAAAATATAAACACATATAACGTATTGTATATAACATGTGTTGAGTTTATATCAATGAATGTGATATACATTGTATGTAAAGGGGGCTAAAGGGGGTCATAGGGTTTGGGTTTTGTTTGCATACGTTATATATGAATATGACATAAAAAGTTGACTCAATTGACAGTCTGTTTGAATGGCACACAAAAAATGGTGAAATCATTGCTTTTTATTATTATTTGCCAAACAATCGACTAATAAATTGTGATTTAAATTGATATTAAATTTTAATAATAATTGCCATAAAATTGTTTAAAATATATATTTTTTATATAAAATGTTTTTATAATAAATAAATTGCAATCAAATGAATGTAATAATGAAAATGAGATGTATTTGTGTTGTTATGAAATGCAAACTTCAATACAAATACTGATTATTGAAATGTCTGTCAAACAAAAGCCAAACGATTAGTGGATTTTAAATAAATATTATTTAATTTTAATAATTTTTAACCAATTTCTCAATTAAATCAAAGTATTTATTACTCAACAAATTGTTTGTATGTTTTGTGCAAAATTTTATATATTTTTTGAACAATTTTTATATTTTTGAACAATTTTTTAATATTTATTCAAAACCAAAAATCGACTCAAAAATAAATGTAAGAAATATTGAAATTTATTTCATTTTATATCTATTTTCAAATTATAAACAAATCTTTGATTTGAATATATTTTTGTATTATTTGTAAACTTTTTTTGATCTGAAAATAATTTCTCATTTCATTAAACAAAAAATATTATAAATTTTCATTTGATAACAATTTTTTATATATTTATTATTATTTCACAAAACATTTCATTATTTTAAATGATTTAATGCAAAAAATCTTATTTTATTAAAAAGTTTTTCAATTAAACACTTTTAAACCCTTTGTTTGATTGCAAACAATTGTTTAAATGTTTGATAAAATGATTTGAAATGTTTTGTCATTTAATTACATCTTTTGATGATTTGTTTCATTCATTCA
>JAQIXR010000524.1:0-25263 GCA_034700825.1 Quadroppia sp. Gr-Ori-00064 | reverse complement strand
ATAAGTGATAACAAAATATAATAGGAATTCAATACAAAAGTAAAACTAAATATAAATAGTATTAAAACTAAATTTGATGTCAAAGTGTATATGAATTGACATTCATATCAAATTATTAAAATGTGATTAAAATTTGTAAACAATTTAAAAACAATTCATAACAGAAAAAGTGATTGGATTTCAAGCGATAATACATTTGTCTTTATTTCTGTTGACATTCCTCTGCGACTCTTCGATGGCTTTCGCGAGATCTCTGTCGTATTGAGTATTGCCGGCACCGGACGAATGGTTCGGTTCGGCCATCGACTGCTGCAGAGCTCGGGCTAAGGCCTCGTCTTCGCTATAATTGCCTTGAAATGCAAACAAGTCATTCGAGTGACTCGTATTCGCCTTTTGGACCCTTTCCTGAGAGACGCCTTTGTTCTGCTCGAAGCGTTTGAGTGCAGCCGAAGCCGTCTTCGAGACAACTGGTCTGCCATTGGTTTGCGGGCGACAGCTATGATCTGCGGGATGTCTGTGTTTGAGACAGTGGTTGAGACCGCAGTCATTGCACAAGAGTTTCATGAATTCCTTTTGTTTGCAGCCCTTTAGCGAACACTTGTTCTTATAGATGTTGTTCCGCTTCTTCACCGCTGGATCCGATTCGCAGTCGAGGTCTATATGCTGTCCGACCCGTATGTCCGGCAGTTCCCCGCGCCTGACCGGCACCGGTTGGTTACACAGCGGACATATGGGCACCTGATTGTCCTTCTGGTGCTCATTAGGACAGGAATGCGAGTCATAGCGAAAGTGATCCAAACAGAAGACGTTTAGACATAAATCACATTTCATTGGAAGAAAATCTGATAACAAATGACAATAAGTAATGTTTGAGACAATTGTGGATCAAATACCCAATCGTTTGCACTCCGAGTGATAGCAGTGTTGACCTAAGTCTGGAAATTCCATCACTTCTTCGCATATGAGACACGATATCAACAAATGGTATGCTTTTTGTGTTTATAGAGCAATCGGTTCCAAAAGACCAAACAATTGGTTATATATCCATAAAATGACTCATTTTTGGACAAAACACTCGTTTATATACAATGTCGAAAATTGTGTCGAATTTTCTCGAATTTATAATCAAATGATTTCATCAAATGATGTAATAATTGGTCACAATATGTCTCACATATTGTCTGTCATTCAATGTAAACAACATATAAACTGACTGTGAATTTGCAAAAAAAAATACCTGTAATTCTTCCACAAATAACGTACAAAAACATGCGTTCAGTAATTAAAGGTATTTTTGTTGAGAAAATAACTTAAAATAAATTACATTTAATATAAAATTACAATTAATTTGATTCAATAACCTCTAAATACTGTCATTGAATTACAGATATATTGTATTTAATGTTCAATAAATGTATTTATAATTAATGTATTACTCAATGAATTGACAAATATTTTTGTGTCGTCTTTTGTGAACGTCTCATACCTTCAATGGTTTTCACTCTTTCTTATGATTAGTGAATGCTTTCACCAATTATTTAGAGATCAATTGATATCTTAAGAAGTGTTCACTTCTTTGTGTTTGTCATCAGACAATATCAACCATTTATTAACCAATTGTTCATTAATTTCCACCAAAAATCAAAGACAATTGTCCTTTGATTGACAGCTTCGGACGATATCTCGATGTCGGCCACGAATCAACTCAAAGAAATGCTTGGATTCTTGAACACCGGTTCCGTCCAAAGGGCTGGCAGTCAATACAATCCATTGCCGGCGCTGAATGACCTGAACCTAATGGACAGTACTATTCGCCACAATTTGCCCAACAATTGTACGATAAAAGTGGGGAACAGTTCGACGAAAGGCCTGTTCGATGTGATGGCGTCAAAGGTGGCCACAGAAGGACACGAGTCGACGAACTCAGACTTCATGAAAATGGAAAGACTTGTTGACTATAACTGGGAATCGAATCGCAACTCGAATTGGATTGCAGTCAACAACCGGAAGCCAATCATCGCTTATGTCATTCAGAGGTACAATAGATCCCAATACTCGAAGCAGTCGAACGTCTTGTTGAGTGACAGAGAGAACAACCAAATGATTCGGTTCATGAACTACGAGACCCGTCACCGATGTCTGGCCAAAGGGGTGTTTCACACGACGATCGCCGACATGGCGTTTGCGGTCAACTCCGTGTCGTCCAACCCTCTGGACATCAGTGTCTTCGCCGTCGCCGACAAAGGAGGCAATGTCTACATCTATACACTTAAAGAAGACAATGCCGTACTTCAGGCCAACCAGATCTTAGAGATCGTTAACGACGGCATTATCACTGACTCGGTTCGGCTCTCGTGGTGTCCATACATTCCCAGCGATGAAGAGGACACTGTCCTCGAAGGCGATCCCGGACTCACATTAGGCCTCATATTCGACAATAGAGTGGAATTGTTTTCAATCGATTTGTTGCAGAACTTATACAAAGAGTCGGTTGTCGTCGAAATCTCGAAACTAAGAGCGGCTAAAACTGGATACCAGATGATAGAGAAAGCCCACGAACAGACCATCACTTCCTTGTCGATAGCACAGGAAGTGACCGCCATTTGCACGTCAGGACTCGACGATAAGATCCGATTCTATGCGATTGCACTCAAAGGCCAACAGTTGACCAAATCTTATCTCAAAGAATGGAATTTGTGTACAGAGTATGAACACTACGAAAGGGACGACCACTTCAGTAATTTCTTCTTTCTGGACGACTTCGACCACCTTCTGAGTCAACCGGAGCCCAGCTTTTGGAGCTATAGTCTGATGACGACCTGTAAGGGGCATATCTCGGTCATAGACCTGAAGGACTGGCGCTGCAGACAAAGCATTCGACTCCACAGTGGAAGCACTTCTGACTTAACACAGGAGTCGTTCTCATATAGAATGGATTTGACGGCACATTACGTACTGGCCATCAAAGGTAGCGACGCCTTCTTATTGCACATCCATTTTCCTCACGACAAAGAAGAACTCTATGACGACTTCGACCAAATCAATGACAAAGAACTGATTTTTGATAATACCTTTCCATACGTGTCTAAAGTAACCCGTTTTCAGATCTATACCTTCCCTTTGCTGTCATTCACTGTGAAGAAGTCCATCGACGACAACCTAATGCTGTTTTGGATTAATGCCCACTCGCTGGAGATGTGTCACATCGACCTGAGTTCTATCGTCGTCGAAGAGCACATCCCAAGCACTTACGACATGACTGGCGGCGAAAAACTTATAAACATTTCTGAATCGATTGCCTTGAATAACATTAACAGCAATTCAAGCGATTCTTCGATTATTCCCAACAAAGAGTTGGATATAATGTCAGACAATTCGACAATCAATGGATACGAAGGTTTCGACTCTTCGCTCATTAAAGCACTCAATGAGTCCAAAGCGAAGTCAATCGCAACGACGTTTACGTTGCCTATAAGTCAAGAACAGATCAGTCCGTCATTGAATTTACTGCCAATTCCTCCGCCGCCGAAGTCTTTCACACAGAACCAGTTCCCAACGGTTCCGCGAACGGAATCGCCGACCAGTAAAGAAGTGCAGCGAATATTCCATTCGGACGTGAATTCGATATTTGGGTCGATGTCTAACAACCACTCCTTCGACGAATCAAAAGCATTGGACGAATCGAAAGCACTGAACGCGTTGTTCTCGCCCTCAAAGTTACCAAACTTTTTCAAAGACATCGTCAAAGAGGACCACATTCTGCAGCTGAAGTCAGACGTGTTGAAGGAAGTGCAGGACAGCGAGAGTAGAGTTCTTCTGGTGGTGGAGAGAATGGAACACAAGTTGAGCGCAAAACTGAACCAAAATAACGAACATATGATTAATGGCACAAAAGTTCAGACAAACAAATTTGAGTCGGATTTAAAAGACATGAAAAAAGAGTTGAAAACTGTTTGCAAAATACGAAACGAAGAGTTCAATAAAATTGTCGAAAAATTGGTCAATAAAGTGATGCACGAAATGAATGTCATCATTCAGAAGGGGTTCCAACAGCTGATGGAAGACACCCACAAAGAGGTCAAACTCGTCACCAAAGAGTTAGAGAAATCCATTCAAACAATGCAAACGAAACTCGACAACAACTCGAAACACTTTCAGCCCCTGGCGCTGCCTGTCGGCACACCCATAACGCCCGGCACACCCGTCACGCCTCAACACTCGCAACAGTCATATCAGATCCTAAACCCGACCCCATTATCTCATCGCCGAACACCACAATCGCTATTGAACGTAACGCCCCATTCGATGCCGTCGACACCCCTTCCCTACTCGACACCTAAGAGCGTATATCAGACGCCGACGGACAGTCACAATCATACTCCCCAAACGCCTAACACCTCCGGGAATGAGCAAATGTTGCAACAAATAAGACAACAAGAATTGGCCGAAAAACAAAAGCATAACATAATGAACGACATCTGGAGGTCTGTGGCCGCCGGACAGTTGGATAACGCCATAACCAAAGCACTCAACCTCAGAGATCCCGAACTCGTTGTGAAGATTTGCGAACTGTTTAAAGAAAATCCGTCACAACTGATCAACACTATAAAAGGGGATCAATTGGTTCTGATTTCACTTCTGCAGCAAATCATTCACAATAGAAGTCAAGTCCTGTCTGAAGACATCTATTGGAAGACGGGTTTCATTGAACAAATTCTCACGAATTTGGATCTCGAGAACGAGTTTGTGGTTAAGATTTTGCCGAATTTGGCGCCAAAATTGATTCAACTCTTGGAGTTCATCTCGAAATCAGCTAACGGTGCGATCGGCCAAAAGGCCCGACTCCTTGCCTTCACATTCAAGAATCTAAGACTTTAGACATGGATTGCATCTAATGTTTTATACGATATATAGCTTTCGACTCCCTTTCCAATCGAGAACTGATTTGTCATTTTTAAAACAATTATTTTTTTTCTTTTGTTTTTCTTATGTTTTTCTTTTGTATTGCTTTTGACTTTATATTATTTATCATGTGATTCACGAAAGCTATTATCAGTTGATTATAATTGACTTTACTTTATGTAAAAGATTTTTGTTTTGCGAAAACATTTGAAATTATTTCTAACGATTAGAACAAAACAAATGTTATACAAGTTTTTCATAAATGATTAGGACTTTTGAATAAAAAAAAATTGAATAAAAATTATCATTAAATGAACAAAAAAGGCAATAATATCTGATTTGATAACAAAAGTCGCAATCAATTGATATTTATTTATTGATTGATAAAAAAAAGTTTTTTTTTTTTTGTAACGAAAACAAGTTTTCAATGGATTTGATATAAAAAAGAGTGGCTCTAATGGAGAGTCCATTGACTCTAGCGTTGGATCACTCGATGACTGCATTCAATGATGTGTTGTGTTTGCAGTGATTGTAAACATCATTTCATAAGCCATTGATTGAGAGACAGAAATAAATAATGAATTCATTATGAATTGATTAATCGTTTTGTGATTTAATGATTGAAAGACGCAAACAATGTTTGATCCAAACGACAATTATCTGTGATTTTGTTGTTAATAATAACCATATTTTAAGAAATAATATTTATTTATAGTAAAATACTTCCGCTTTTGAATCAAAAGACATATTTATTATTATTTAAAAATCAAATCCAAAACCAAAACCAAATCACAAGTCATTGAAAAACAATATCTCATTGAAAAGCAATCAATGGTTTTGTTGTGAAAAGTAAATATATTTTTAATACTAATCACTGTTTTTATTGTGTTTTTAATGAATAACAGCAAAAAAAATAATTATTTTTTTACATAACAAATGAATGAGTTTTTGAATGTTATTAATAATAATTAGTATTGAGTTTTGCACTGAATTTGAATGAATTGTTTAATACGAAACAAATTATGGAAACAATTGGTATTAAATTCACTGAAACCGAAAACCATTTATTCGGCCAATTGTGGACATCATGTGATTCGGACAACTCGGGCATTGTCTCGCAATCGGTGGCCAAACAGGTGTTGCGTTCGGCCCAATTGGAGCCCAAGGTCTTGGATCAGGTACTGTCGGCCGCACTCTTCGCCTGTCTTACAATTGTCTCCCAATTCCACAGATCATTGAATTGATTGGTTCTTCACGTGTTGTGAATCGCAAACAGTTTTACCTAATGTTACGACTGGTCGGCGCCGCACAATCTGGTCTTCCCCTCAGCGCCGACACCTTCAATGCCAATGCCATACCATTACCACAATTGTCTCCACTGATTGTCGACTCCAATAAACACCAAATTGTGGCCAATAATTGGTATTAAATGTCTTTCCCATTCATTGATTCATATCTGTTGTCCTTATCTTAAACTAACATTTATTCAAACTTTTGTTTGAAGTTTTGTTTTGTTTTTCAAATCCTTCCTAACCTTGTCGTCAATCCAGGGGTGTATTAAATGAACTATTTTTTGGTTAATTTAATTTATTTGTGATTTTTTTATAACAATTTTTTCACATTTTATATAAAATATTTATTTATTTAAACTTTGATTTAAAGCGACAAAAATCTAAGGATTGAATCAATCCATCAAATGAGTGGTCATTTACCGCCCCCTCCGACCAAACCTAGTGTACGATCTAATCGCCGAAGCAATCCGTTATCAATGGGTGATAATTACAAACGACAACCGATTGACTCAACGAATAACAATCTGAATAATGATAGCAATAATTGTGTTAATAATCGCATGAATTGCGAACAGAGTATGAAATTGACAAAACATTTGCATTCGTTTCGTTAATTAGTTATCGATTTTCATTATCAGATGAGTTGACAAACTCCAGAAGTTCTTCGGACAACGACTCGAATGGCTCTCCAATTGATCCAATGAGTGATAAATCGCATGAATATCGCGAGAAGAGTTGGTCTGAATTCAATGATAAAACGAAAGACAAACCTATCAATTGGGCTGATTTTGATGAAGAACACCATCTTCTGGAGAATGACGAAGAGGACGAAGAGGAAGAAGACATCAAAAGCAACGCCTCTTCAGATGACGGCACAGACATATTGGGTATCAACGAAGAGCAAAGACTTTATTACACGAATCAATTCAAAGCAATGCAACCGAATCTCAACGGAAGGATAACTGGAAATAAAGCCAAAGATTTCTTTGAGAAATCAAATCTTCCGATTCAGGAGTTGTCACAAATATGGCAAATGTCTGACATTGACAAAGACGGAGCGCTGACACTCAACGAGTTCTGTATTGCAATACATTTAGTGGTTCTTCGACGCAATCACATCCAACTGCCCACTGATTTGCCTCAGAGTCTGATGTCTAAGTTGTCCGCCACCGACACTAATAGGATGGACAGCTTGTCTTCAGCACACTGTCCAGAAGTGCCCGATTGTGAGCTAAACTATAGCTCACTTTCGCCCAAACAAAACATAGATCTCAACGAACTTAAGGCCAAAAACGCCGAAACACTTTCGCCACAAAACAAACAGTGGACTAAATTCACAGATTCGCCAACGAATCAAATCGTTGTGACCACAGTCTCGCCGCCGAGTACTTCGTCCAGCGCTGGTATTCCCCAATCGTTGGTCAACTTTGACTTTAACAAGGCATCCATAGTGAGAGACCCCAAGATATTACATCCCGTGGCCCTAAGGCTGTCACCAGACGGTCAGCCAATACTTTACGACAAGAATGAGACGATTAATACAAGTAATCAGAGCATAGAAACGGCCAGTCATTCCGTTCCCAATTCTGATTCGTTTAGGTTTGCATTAAATGGCTTTTGATTTGAAAAATTGATTTCATTTTAATTAATATTTGGATTCGTTTACAAAAAAACAACAGATCTTTGGGTATAATTCAAGGCAAGAAATCCCCTCCACCGCCACCTCCGCCCAGACCTACTAGAAGTCACGCCAGAAGTTCTTCACTAGACTTGAACAGAACTATTGGCCGTTCGGTTGCGGCCAGTGATCTCAGCTCTTCTCAAATGCCTTTACAAATAAAGGGCTCAAACTCTGAATATGGACTGACTGTCCCTCAAAAGGGTATCGATTAATGAATTTAATAATAATTATTGAAAACAATTGAAAAACAAAATTCAATTCATTTTTCAGTTCTTTCGCTGAATACGAGAAATATAGGGGCATTTCAGGCGTATAAGAAGAATAGGACCGAAACTAGTCTTACGGTTAATAACAATAACAACACATTTGAAAGACTCAAAAATCGATTCAAATTTCCTGCAGAGGTTGTGATCCCTGAGTGAGTTGTGGGACAATGTTTTGTTGCCATTTAGTGACCAACTAATCGGTGCCTCTGTTTATAGTGTGGGCGCCGACAGCTCTGAGCTATGGCTAACGATTAGGTCATTACAAGAATATAGTAAAGTGTTGTCTAATATGAACAACGATTTACTCCAAGAAGTGATTAAACTCAATGAATGCAATCATTCGCTCGAAAGGAAGTTGTCTTC
Organism: Quadroppia sp. Gr-Ori-00064; assembly: GCA_034700825.1. Taxonomy (NCBI): domain Eukaryota; kingdom Metazoa; phylum Arthropoda; class Arachnida; order Sarcoptiformes; family Quadroppiidae; genus Quadroppia; species Quadroppia sp. Gr-Ori-00064. Next base: position 16,759 of record JAQIXR010000524.1, on the reverse strand, counting down.
AAATTGCAAGTTATGAATGAATTATGAATTTTAAACACATTTTGTTTTTATACAATAATTATACACTTTTTTCGTCAATCAAACGATTATTTATTTTTATTTAAATATTTTTAAAATAAATGCAAAAATTATTTAATAGTTATTTAATTTGAAATGAATTTTATTATTCAATAAATTATTTTAAACTTTGAAAAAGTTGTCTCAAATTCATGTATTGGTTATCCATTCAAACCATTCAATTCATTGACCTATTCTTAAGCCTCTTATCTCTGGCTTTGAGTTTATTTTAAAACTTATCCGTTTTATAACCTCATAAAAATCACTGCCTTTTAGACCAACTGACCAATAGTTGTCTTTAACTTACATTCCAATCAGTCTCTCTTCAGCCCCAGGGCTGACAACACATACTTTTCACATGAGATATGAGTTTATGTTTAGTTTAATTGTGTTTTCAATTCACATGTCATTTGAAATATGGATCAAATCAATGAAAAAGATTGTTTCGAGCGATTCGGCGATGATTTGATTGGATTAGTCTTAAGTTATCTCTCGATTGACCAAAAATTTAGATATGAAAGTGTGTCCAAACAATGGCAACGATTGGTCTTTAACACCCAAAATGAATTCAATTTCAATGACATTAAAGAGAATTTAATAGCTTTTAAGTGTATTAACGAAAGTGATATGATATTAACAAGTGTTGAATCAGTGCTGAAGAAGTGCTCAAACATTACATCCATTCATATTAATTGCTTTTATTATCAAAATATTATTAACGAAATCTTTGATCTGTTTATCAAATATTGTAATCATTTGAAGAAAATTGACTCAGATTTCATAGGATTATCGGAAACGACATTAAAAGGCATGTTTGGATTGAAGTCTAAGTTTGGATCAAATTTGGAGATAATTTATTCTATTAGTGATTGTCTCAATAAAACACTTCTAAACTTATCTCCAAACATAACATCCCTTTATATTCCATATAAAAGTGATTTCAATTCATATGAATTGAAGTTAAAAAGTTTGAAAAAGTTGTTCATTAAATATAAGACTGAAGAGGAGAACAGATTCGAGACATTGATTGAAAACAATAGAATTAGTTTGAAATCAATTGATATTCACTTCATATCTCGTAATCCAAACGAAACACATATGAAGACATTATTGGATATCATATCAAAGAATTCAAATCTAATTCGTTTGAGATTAAGGTTTGATATTCGCATCAAAGTCTCAATCATTGATTACATGAAATCAATTGCAGACAAATGTCTTAAATTGAGATCAATTGACATTGAGATCAATAATAATATTTATTATGATTTTAAAGAATATAAAAAATTTATTAATTTTTTCAATTCATTCAAACAATTGAAAAAAATTCGTTTTAAAGTCAGTGGAAATGAAAACATTGACCTGAAGAGTGGATCACTAAAAGGGTGTCAAAACTTAACTCATTTGGATTTGGATTTGAATTTTTTGCCGAAAACATCGATAATTAGCGACAACTTCTTCACAGACATTGACAAACATTTGCCTAAACTTCAAGCCATTCGTTTACACAGTATTTCAATAACTGATAAAACATTTGATTCATTGTCTAAACTGAAAGACATTCAGAAGATATTATTCTTCACTTCATTTTCCAACAGAAGACGTAGGGCTGTGCAGAGGACACACAGTTGCAATACTTCCACAGATTTCAGTGAATCAATGGTAATGAAAGTCATTGAAAATTGTCGTAAAATTAATAAAATTCATTACAAAAGTAATTCATTTGCTATTGAATTGAATTCCGAAGACATCTTTAAATTGAGATCAAGTTATCTGAAGAAGAGTGGGATTCAAGCGCTCAGACATTAATAAATAAAACACAAATTAATAATAATTTAAATTTATTTTATATTTAAAAATCATTTTCTTATATATAAAATAAAATTAAAAACGAAAATATATTTAGAACAGGAATTGGAATAATATTAGAATAACTTAAGAATAATATTTATGAATATTCTTTAGAATAACAAAATATTCTGAATTATAGCGTATTTTATAATTATTTTTAATCATAACAAATATTATTGTTTTTTTGACATTTAATTCTATGTTATATTTATTGCCATTTCATGTCTTCCCTCCAAATGGACTCCAATTCAGTTCCGGCGAAATATTCCGCGAATTTCGCATCAATTAAATCGCTTTCATCTCTAGTCAGATGTGATCGCCAGTCGCCGACAATGCCTTTCCTAATAAACTCTTCATCAATACTTTGTTCACTTTTCATGTGATCAAAACTAGAATATTTCAAGACTTGATTCAAAACCAATTCATTGTTTGCCAACAATTTGTCCACAAATTCTGTGCCCAAAAAGTTTGCAATTTTCAGAATCCCTTCCTTTGGGTTTCGTATCATTTGTTCGTAAACCAAATAATCTGAATTTGCATCCAATCTATGCGTCCAATAGTCGGACACTTGACTGAAATAGTCATAAAATTCATTACTAAACCAAATGCGAAAGAATTGATGAAAATCAATGGATTCGCTGATTTGTTTGCGGCCTCTATAGAAGTAATAGAAGGAAACGGCGGTGTCTTTCGGATTGCGAAAGAGGAACATATATTTGGCCGACGCATTCTTCGGCAGCAAACGGTAGGGCAGGTGTGTGGTCATCACTGGCTTCGTGATCGTGTCCTTTCCCTTCAAGTCTATACACGTGTGAATCTTCTGGCCGTCGAAGTTGTCATCCATGAGTCCATTGTTGAGAATCAACCGAATGGTGAAATACATCCAATTGGAGCCGGACTTAATGTGGGACACGACGAATATGTCGTCGTCTTCGGGCTGATAGTTAACGGCAAACTCAATGCACTCTTTGTTTAGAAACGCCGAAAATTTGTTTCCATTCACAAAAAATGACATTTTCTTCGCATAAAAAAAGACTTGTTTTAAAAAAATATGTTTAGAGTGAATGCAAACCTTGTCTTCAGCTGTGGATTGGATTGTCTTTGTTTTACAGTTATATTCTTATGATTACAAAAATGAATTCCTTTTTAATAAAAAGTTTTTTATATAAATTTCATTATAATGAAATTGAATGACATTTTTGAAATTAATTAATTACTTATTATTTATGAAGAATTTCTATTAAAGTTAGTTTCAATATCTCATTGCGGAATCAATAATATCCGAGTCATTTCATTACATTGAAGTGTTTCTGATAAATAGTTCTGATTTGAAATTAAAATTAAATATTAATTAAGTATATTATATTCATATGAATTGTATTTCTGTTTTGAAGCTAAAAAACAATTTCTTGAAGTGATTGCAATTAAAGCCAATCGTTTATATTGAAAAACATTTTTTCATTCGTTTTTCAAATCATTTAAATTTTATTATAAAATTATTATCTCTTTTACGCTATTATTGAAAACCAATAATTAATTCATAATATATTTATGGAAATAATATTCTCTTTAATTATATTAATTTTCATAACATATTTGTAAATAATTTTTTAATATTTAAAAATTTATTTATAATTTAATAAAACTTTTTATTTAAATTTCAAGATATTTGACGAGAAATTTCGATTATTGGACCAAGCGTAATGTTGATGGACCAAGGCCAGTACCCATTCTGGGCACTACCATATATGCCTTCTTTAGCGAAAAGTTAGGATTTGATGTCAAATGGTTTAGAAAATATGGAAAAATTTATGGGTATTAGAGATATAGAGTTTGACTTTTCATTACATATTGACTATAATTGTATCAAACCCTTAGACTCTATCAGGGCATCAAACCCACCTTGATGGTCGCTGAGCCACAGCTGATAAAGAAGATATTAGTCGAAGATTTTCAAACATTTGCGAACAAAGGCAACAAAAAGTCGAATCCCATTCCGAATAAGTCTATATTCAGAGCCGAATCGCACGACTGGTATCGCTTGAGACCAATAACCAGTCGTTTATTCACTTCATATAAGTTGAGACAAATGTTTCCGAAGATCAAAGAATGTGTTGAACGTATGGATGAAGAACTAAAGCCCTATGCAATGGATAGCAAAGAAATCAATGTTTTGGTAAAATAACATAAATTTTCAATAATTTCTTTTTTACGATAAAATATTCCCAGAAATATTATAATCCATTTTAAGTTTATTTACTTTTTTTACATTTAAATTAATATAAAAATAACGACAATTCAATTGAAGCACAAAATCATAAAATATTTTTATTCATGAATTTAATGAAGCATTTCATTTAACACAGAATTTCAGCCATAGATTTGCATACAATTCAGTCGTTTATTCATTGTTCGGCGATCACATGGAGTCGTTCACAGGGGATGACTTTGTGAAGGGGGGCAGAAAAATACTCGAATTCAAAGTCATATATAAAATCCTTCCCTATCTATGGCTGTCATTAATCAATCTTATAATGAAATTCTCGCCCTTCGAAGAAGGCATCGAATGTTACATCGGATTCGCGACTAAAGTCCTGCAAAAGAATCGCTGTATTCGTAGTCATTATATGAATTCAATTCGTATGCTATTGAATGTGCAGCAGAAGAGCACCAGTGGGTCGGGAGGTATGTTATTATTAGGTGTTATGATAGTTATAATAATAGCTATACTATCATCAGATGTGCAAGGTGATGGTGATGGTGATGGTGGTTCGCATGGTGTCAACAGAGAGCACATAACAGACGACGAGATATTGGGATATATTTGCGATTCATTGATTGCTAACTATTTTAATATCGGAAGCATTTTGTCATCAATTGTCTATGAGTTGGCACTCAATGACCACATCCAACACAGACTATACGAAGAGTTGTTTAACGCGTTTGAATATAACGATGAAATGGATTACGAATTGCTGTCAACTCTTCCCTATTTGGATGGAGTTGTGTCGGAGACGCTCAGAATGTATACCCTTTCCTATAGATATGGAAGAGTCGCACAACAAGACTATCCTTTGGGCAGCACTGGTATAAATATACCAAAGGGTATGCGGGTTGAGATCCCTATCCATGCCATGCACTTGTGTGAGGAGTACTTCCCAAAGGCCAAGACATTCATTCCGGAACGGTTTATGGCTGACAACCGACAAAACATAATCCCCTACACATACCTACCCTTTGGCGCCGGGCCTCGACTTTGCGTTGCAATGCGTTTCGGTTTAATGCAGATTAAGATATGTTTGGCTCATATCGTAAGGAAATACCGTTTTGATCGCACCGTCAATACTGACGTCCCCGCGAAAGCGGTCAATGCGTACACCTTTTATGGCATCGATAGGGCTATAGTTGGGGTTAAAGTGCGTTCAAATGCTTGTTAAAACAGTTTGTAATTTGAATATTAATTAAAATTCTTATTACAAACAAGAATTAAATGTATGAAATGACATGACATGAGATGGGATGTGATGGAAGTGTTGAACAAAATCACAAGTGTTGTTGTCATTAGAATTGATAAAAAATTAATAAAATAATAAATAAAAAAATGTGTGAAAAATGAAAATTAATTTAATGTAATGTTTTAATCTGAGTCATTTTATCACTTGAATCACATGGAAATATTGCCCCTGTTTGACAGCCCCTGTTTGACACCGAAAAAACAAAAACATTAAATGTTTTTAAAACTTTTTATTTTTCAGAAGAATATTATAAATGAAATCATTTTCCAAACGTAAACACTGTAAACATTAGCCGGTGATCAACCATAAGGTCACCGGACGTCACATCCCTGAACACTGTCTTATTTGCGGTGATTTTCTCCTCCAAATCGTTGGCCACTTGTTTGATGGCCTCCTCATCGCTGACAACGAAATACTTTTGATATCTCGACTGCGATTGCGGTACAAAATCTGTGAAATATAAACACATTTTGATTAAGGATTTTATTCTAAAAATATATTACACTCTTTCACACATGGAATGGATGTGTTGTACATATGAAATGGATGTCAATGTGCGACACATCCATTGAATGTGTGAAACAGTGTATTATCTGTTATGCAAACAGTCTCTGAAGTCATTGAATGTCATAATTCTCTTGAATTCATAGCAATGATCACTGATGTCATCGAAGCCAACACTTTTGAACGCATCGATATATGTGTTGATCTGTGTTTGCGAATCAGGTATTTTTATGACATCCCTCTCGTGAATGACTTTCTCTTCGACCGTCAAATCCATGTAAGGGTCGGATAAGAGTAAAACTCTGGCACAAACTTTACTCCCTTTCGATAACCAGCGAAACATATTGTTTGAAATGTTCGTCAATTTCTGTATGAGATGTAAGGAATTGTTGGAGAAAATCAGTGATACCCGGCCTTCGAGTGCCTTCAGCTCCGGTGCCAAAGAGTCAAACTCTACATTAAAGTCTTGTGTAATATAAGAGATGTTGTCTTTCGAGTGATTCTGTTTCGCGAATCCAATCGCATCTTCGCTGCTATCAATGGCATAGATATGATCGGCAGTTATCATACGGTTGAGTCGAGTTGTCATTTGTCCGCCACCGCAACCGATGTCCAAAACAATGTCATATTTTCTATATTTTAATAATTATAATAATATTAAATAAAATGAATATAATTTGTTATAATATAATACTTATGACAAATTTGAGACAATGTTTCTTCAATCACTTGTCTCTCTATGTCTTCGATTTCATATTGATTTTGCACTAAATTTATATATTTCATCGAATCGTAAGCCATGTCCTAATACAGGCAATTCGTTTGGTCCGGGAGGTTTAGTAGCCAACAAATATTCACTAGTTATTTAAATTATAGAATAAATGCCAGAATTGTGTTATTATAGAAGAATTCAATAATTATTTGATATTTTAATTATTTAAAAATACTTTAAATAATATTTTGTATGAAATTATTTCAACAAAAGATGTAATTTATTATTAATATTAATAAGTCTTTCATTGAAAATAATATTATATTCAAATGAATTGCATTTTTGATTTAAAGGTAAAATTTAATATTAATTAAGAATATTATTTTCAAATATAAGCCAAAACTTAATATATTTGCCTTTATATTGATTCTGTGGTTAGACTCGAATTAGATATAATTTAACACTGAATTAAATAATAATGTTTTTCATAAACATTTCGTATTCGTTGTTAACATTACTGTTGATCACATTCGTTGCACTTTATTTGTAAGTCTTTTAATTAATTATTTATTAAAATATAATTATTTTTCCAAATAATTGTTTCAGTCATTTGAGTCGAAACTTTAATTATTGGAAATCGCGTGGAATCAAAGGGGACAGACCTATCATTTTGTTCGGCACTCTATGGAAATTACTCTATAAATCTGCACATGACTTATATTATGACAATTATAGAAAATATGGCAAAATATACGGGTTTTGGAAATACATTTTCAAACAATTTTTGCTTATAATAAACATTATTTTACAGACAATTCATTTTCGATCGCCCGGTTCTCGTCGTTGTGGACCCGGAGTTGATTCACGACATTTTCATTAAAGACTTTAATAACTTCTTCGATAGAGTCGATGACGAGACTGGAGAAGTGCTATCGGACAGGGCTTTAGAAAATCTCAGAGGAGATGAGTGGAGAAAAATGAGATCAATTGTTAGGAAATGTTTTTATACTTTTAATTTCAAATCCAATTATTATATGAAATACAAAACAATTCACAGATTTCTCCGACGTTTTCGACGTCAAAGATGCGAAAAATGCATCCGATATTCATTGAGTGTCTCAAGAGATTAGAGGATTATCTGATGGAAAGTGTTTTGAGTAAAGGCTTGAATGACATCGATTTGCATAAACTGGTGGCAAACCTGACACTGGATATGATCGCGTCGTCCGCTTTTGGGACTCGCGTTCAAGTCTATGACAACGAAAACAGTGATATTTTCTCTGTAAATGTCACAAAATACAGGAGTTCCCATCGACGCTCCTGGAGGTTATATGTCTATACACTGATATCGTCTATATTTCCTAATTATGTCCATCGCATACAATGGCAAACATGTGATCCCAAAGTCAGCGATTACTTCACATCACTCGTGAGTTTTCATTGCAATGTTTGCCATTATTTCACTCTTTCACACATGAAATGGATTTGTCGTTCATATTTGAGCAAGATCAAATGTCAAGGTCATGTGTCACACATACAACTCAAGTTAATTGTCTTTAAAGGTCCAAACAATTAAATCGCAACGAAAGACAGTGAGAGTCAAACACAACGACTATTTACAGCTTATGATCGACGCCCAGAATAAGAATGTCACACAGGATGAGGAAATGGATGGACAGCCCATTGGCAGTGCGACCCAAATCAAATCAGATGTCTCTGAAGAGGACTTTTTGGCGAACACATTAAACTTTCTTACGGTTGGCATCGACAACATTCAGGGACAGATAACCCGCGCCATTGGCTTTCTGGCCGTCGATGCCATCCGTCAGCAAAAGCTATTCGAAGAGGTAGTGAAGTTTGGCGGCGACTATACCTATGAGACTATAGCACAGATGCCTTATTTGGACGCATGTATTAAAGAGACGCTCAGAACCAGAAAGAGAGTGTCGGTATTGATTAGTCCCAAACGAGTGGCCGCAGAAGAATACACATTAGGTTCGGGTTATAACTCATACACCGTTTCACACTTGCAATGAATGTGTGCACAAATGAATGAGAATTTGTGCTCAAGTCTATTTCAGGTGCGAAACAGTGTTTCAAATATTTACATTTTGACCCTTAAAAACAGGAGACACTGGTATCAAAATACCAAAGGGAATGCTCGTTAACATTGATTTCGATTCTATACATCACAGCCCGGAATACTATCCCGAACCCGAGAAGTGGATTCCCGAGAGGTTTATGCCGGAGAACAAAGACCTTTTGACTGCACATACGTTTCTGGCTTTTGGTTCCGGGCCTCGCAATTGTGTGGGCCTAAGATTGGCTCTGATAGCTATTAAGACAGCCGTCGCTCATCTAGTCTACAGATTCCGATTCTATGAGACTACCCCTACCGGTGCCAAACGTATTGGCATTGAATTGAGAAATGCATTGAAATAACGTTTTAAATATTTTTGAAAATTACTTTATATTCAAAATTACAATCATTTTTGTGTGCATTCAATTGTTTGACAATTATTTCAAACAATTTCTACAACTTCTCTATTAATAGATCAGTCGTTCAAACGATAAAAATTAATTCAATTTTATGATTATATTTGTTATGATTTGCTTTAATTGTGTTAGCATTTCTGGGATTTTATTGAAAATCCTTTGAATTAATTTTGAAATTTTTATGAAAATTATATCAAATTTAATAGAGAAAAGGTATCAAAAGTAATAAAATAATCCAATCGTTTCAATAAAACACTTCTAAACTTATGTTCAAACATAACATCCCTATATATTCCATATAAAAATGATTTCAATTCATATGAATTGAAGTTAAAAAGTTTGAAAAAGTTGTTCATTAATTATAAGACTGAAGACGAGATCAAATTCGAGACATTGATTAAAAATAATACAAATAGTTTGCAATCAATTGATATTCACTTCATTTCTATTAATATTTATATAAACTCATTTCAAGACATTATTTGATATCATATCAAAGAATTCAAATCTAATTCATTTGAAATTATATTTTGATATTCGTATCAAAAACTTAATCATTGGTTATATGAAACCAATTGCAGACAAATGTCTTAAATTGAGATCAATTGATATTCGTTTTGGACATAAAACATCGATAATTAACGACAACTTCTTCACAGACATTGACAAACATTTTCCTAAACTTCAAACCATTTTTATATACAGTATTTCAATAACTGATAAAACATTTGATTCATTGTCTAAACTGAAAGACATTCAGAAGATATTATTCTTCACTTCCTTTAGCAGACATAGGGCTGTGCAGAGGACACACAGTTTCAACACTTCCACAGATTTCAGCAAATCAATGGTAATGAAAGTCATTGAAAATTGTAGTAAAATTAATAAAATTCATTACAAAAGTAATTCATTTGCTATTGAATTGAATTCTAAAGACATCTTTAAATTAAGATCAAGTGATCTGAAGAAGAGTGGGATTCAAGCGCTCAGACATTAATAAATAAAACACAAATTAATAATAATTTAAATTTAATTTTTATTTAAAATCATTTTCTTAAATATAAAACATTTTTTCTAATAATATGTTTTGAATCGATATATCGTTTAGAAATTGTTTGTCAGATTTTATCGTTTATACTGTCGTTGAGTCGAAATGAGGTCCAAAATGTCAAATGAATCCAACATTTGATTCATATTTGAGAAGAGATCTCAAAAATAAATTATAGTTTTTTATAAATTATTTTTTAAGACAAAACGAAAATGAATTAAAGTTAACAAAAAAACATTTATAAAAATACATAGATTTAGGGGACAGACAGTTAAGGAAGGGTTGGGTTGGGGTTGAAATGAATTTCAAATATAAAGAGTTAATCGTCTGAGTCGTCGCTTTCGTCACTACTGGCCACCAAATCAGAGTCTTCAACAGCGCTGTCCTCATCCTTGTTGACCTCCTCTTCCTCTTCGGATATATCCCATTGTGGATGAGTTTCTATTTCTTTCGGCGCTTCCTTTACGTCAAGCTATGGGTGCCGTTCGGAGAGAGAAAAGTTAATGTTTAAATAGTATTCAATTTGAAGGGTAGAGGAAAGGGAGGAATGGATGCAAACCTTAATCATTTTGGAGATATCAAAGTCGACGTACGAATCGCTTCTGACTATCACAGAATAGCTGTAAAGACCCGGCTTTGTGGGCGCCGTGAACTTGAGCTCCACGTCCTCTTTGTCGACGAGGTTTGTCATCAGATAGGGAACACTTATGAGCGCATGGCGTTTCTTGTCGGACAGGTATATCCACCAATACTCCTGTTTGTCGTCGGGAAAGTATGGACAGTGGACTGAATGCGATTGTTTTGACTTCGCCTCCAAAACCTCTTTCTTTTTCGTTACTTTCGTCTGAAAGTCGTCCCAATTGTCGTCTTCTTCCGGTTCACTCAAGTCTTCGGTTGGTTTCACCTTTTTGTCCGAGTCCTCCAATTCAGGCACTGACTCACTGTCGTTGTCGTCGGACTCTTTGTCACTCCTTTCGTCGTCGCTCTCATCATCTGATTCTTTTGTCTTCGTCTTCTTCTGGACAACCAATTGGTTAGCCATTTCTGGCGTTTCCTTTGTTTGACTTTGAGTTGAATTCGGTTTCTTCTTAACCACTGGCTTCTGATTCTTCTTATTTTTACCCCCTTTTCCTCCCTTTTTCTTTCCTTTTGTCTGCTTTTCCCACACTTTAGGCTTCTTTGTGTTCTGTGCCTCAGATGTGCCGGTGCTCTGGCCATCATTAATGGCCAGATTCTCCTTATCTTCGTTGTCCTCTTCATTGTCTACAGAGTGTTTATCTTCGATGAAGTCCTTGTCGAACAAAACGGACATATTTTGACGACAGAGACTAACAGTGACGGTAACGATGGCGCCGGCAGTTATAATGCCGGCGTCTTCGTCATCGAGCACTTCAGATCTGACATCCACTTCAAGGGAAGGCATTTTAGTGATACAATTCATAACGTCATCGTACTGTTCGTCACTCAAGTTCCTCAACATCGCCCGGCGCTCGTCTGACTTCATGGTCGCCAACTGACGGATGTTCCGTACGTTTCGCTTTCGAGTATTGAAGTGACGCAAAATCTCTTCCGTCAGGTGTGGTAACTGCAAGAGCGAGTTCTTCGTCTCCCACAGCGCCTGCACTATCAGTGGACTCATTTTCATTGCGTTCTCCAAAGTGTCCAAATTAGGGGTCCGGGATATACGGCCGGCCAGTGAGAGCATCGTTAGCTGTGATACGCATTGGACGAACTCCTGGATCAGATACGGACACTTCCGGACGATATACTGTTTGTCGATCTCAAGCGAATTGGGCGGTAGTTTCAAACGGCTCAGATGTGCGTGAAGTAGGGCTCGGCCTTTGATGCTATACCCGAAACAAAGTGGTCTCTCTTTGTTCTTCTCACCCAAGTTTGGCAACTCTTTCATGAGTTGAGGCACTTCCACGTTATCTGTGGGCCGCTCAACCACTTCGCTGTTGTGCGAGCGCTCGAACTCAAGACTGGCCGCCAATACCATCAGCACTCGCTTGAACACCATATGCGGCGTCTTATGGATGAAGTAGTAGTAGAGTTGAGTCGTGTCCAGCAATACCTGATCGCCGCCATACTTGACGGACCGGTACCACCAGACGCCCACTGCCACCGGAAGTGCTATCATGAATACGAGCGCATATAAGCCCAACACGAGAACGGAGTTCTCTTTCTCGACTATCCAAGAGGGCAGTGCTATGCCGAACGACATGGCACCGGGACCGTCGGGGTTGCCGTACGTCTCCCAGTTCTTGCGCGCCTCCTCATCGGTGAGCGCCGCGTAAGCCTTGGCTATCCTTAAGAACTTCTTCTCATCGCCGGTCTCTTTGTCGGGATGGTATATAAGGCTGAGCCGTCGGTAGGCCTTCTTTATCTCCGAAGTCGACGAACCCTTTGATTGAGATTTTTTTGGACAAACAAAAGGTTTTGTCAAAAAAATACGAAACAAAACTCAAGTCAAATACCGGATCAATTTGTAAGATCTCAAACGGATCCCAATTGATGTAATCGTTGGTCAAATGGGCCACTTTGTAGGCACAGGCGAACAGTGCTATCCATCCCAGGATTAAAAGTAATTTTCTATTCAATTGAAATCAAATCAAAATTTCATTAATTGTTAACTGAATTGAATTTGAGTTAAAACTCAAAAATCATTTCAAATTCAATACATTATTCTTCGCTTGACTTTGCGAAGCGGTTCCCGATTTCGGAGATAACTGGACTTATGGGCACATTGTTCGCAATGGCATTGCTTTCGATCTCTTTTATTGTCTCCTGAAATGTCATCGAAAAGATAATACGAATTACAATTGAGTTGTCATTGAATGGCAGTCAAAGAAGTGATGGCATTGACAGCGATATTGAGATGTGATTCAAATCACAAAACAATTAATTGATTCAATAATAAGACAATCGATTGTTGTCTCAACACAAGTGTGGGATCAGCTGTGAAGAGCAACAGCTGAAGAGCAAGGCTATCGTTGAACGCAAAGCGATTCAATGATAGGACACGTAATCAATAGTCAGAAGACATTTGAAGTGCAAAACATATGACAAAAATCAGTACCTCTTTTGTGGTCTTTGGGCCAGAAATAGTAAGTGCAGGGAATGACCACAAGAGCTAAGAATGATAATAGAAAGTAGAAGAATGTGCCCCCGCTCTCATCGTACTGGAACTTAGAGCCGGCCATTGTTTTTCTCGCTTCAAAACACGACTGTCCACACAGTCAGCCTTTTTTCAGTTATGATTAGACATTGAGTCGTCTATACGTACAGTGCGTTCACTGCTCTGGCAGTGGCTGTCTGTACAGTAAACCAGTCATACATACGATTGTATGCATTCATTCATTGTAAACATTGATTGCAAAATTCAATGCACTCTCTGTTCAATAGACTATTCAATAGACATTTGACTGCATTTTTAAGCCTATCGTTAGATTTGAGTACTTTTTGCGCAAAATTTTGTGTTTTTTTCTCATGTTTTCATTGAATATAATTTAGTTTTAGACACAAATGATATAATTGTTTCTTAAGTCAAATGATTTATAATGTCATTAACTTTTAATATTTTCTTTGCCTTCAATTCAAAAAAACTTTTTTTAGTTTATTTTCTTTTAAAAATAGTTTTATTTTTGAAGACAATTATAGAAACGAATTGTTTGTAAGACTTTATTGTATTTGAGTTTCACTTCAATTGTATTTGTTTTGAAATATTTTGTTTTGAAATATAAAACTTTATTATTATATTTGATTCGTTAACACATTTTATATTCAATACAAATATTGTTTTATTTAGAATTTTGTTAAGAATTTTGTTAAGAATTTTTTTAGGAATTTTGTTAAGAATTTTATTAAGAATTGTTTGTCAAGAATTGTGACAATTATTCTTCGAATGTCTTTTTTGAACAAAAAAATGAGATCAAAAATATCGATAAGTATTGCTATAATTGAATTAAAGACGATTTTATGTATTGTTTTAATTACAACAAAAGATTGTAATCCAAAACAAATAGCAGTTGTTTTTAATCAAAGAGTTTCTCCTAATTTCACAAAATTCATAAACAATTTTTTTGTGATTAATATGAAAATTAAAGATAAGAATGCAATCAAAAGATGGGTAAAGAAAAGGGGCTTTTATTCAAATGAGTCCATTGTTTAACGAAACACTATTAACACAATTCACTTTCACAGCAGAATATATGTTATGTTTTGTTTCTTTCGTTAAATTACATATTTTTCTCTAATTTTTTAAATATTAATTTTTCAGTTAATCTAAATTTGAATTTTTTTTTTTTGCAAACAAATGAATAAATTTTAGGTCAATAAAAAATAATGAAAAGATTTTTTCAATTTGACATTCAATTCACTTTTAGTTATAAAAATCTTAAAATTGAGTTCAATATTCAATATGTTTTTGTCTTTGAAGAAGACTTGACATAATTTTTGCTTATCTTTCTATAAATGATTTGTGAAATTGATTCACATTTGACATTAAAAATATAAATACATTTCACTAAACATTTTCAAAACTCATGTCCTATTAAGTGATTAGTTGTGATATTTTAGACAATTGTCAATCATTTCAACAGAGATTCATTGATTTCACTTCATTTCCGTTCACACAAACGAAGAAATAATTTGAATAAATTGCATATTAAATGAGTTTTATTCATATTTAATATTAATTACATTTATATGTTATTATCATTTATATTGAAACACATTATTTACTCCACAGGTGTTAACAAAACATTATAAATGATTTAAATGTTTTTTATTCTTATGTTATAAATGTTTATATAATAAAGTGATTATCATTTGATTCTCAAATTTATTCCAATCGCTCAAAAGTTGTATCATTTGAGCGAAACATGTTTTCTATACAAACGCCAAATGCATTTGAATTAATGGATTCAAACATTAAATATATAACGAAAAACGCTTTTAATATAACACACAAAACTATTAACTATTTAATTAGATCTCAATAATGATTGCATTGTTTGATATTGTATTCAATAAAAGAAGAAAAAGTTTTTGAGAACTTTTTCACAATTATTTCATTTCATTTTTTTATAATAAAATTTTATATAAAATATTAAAAATTTTCATTTATTAAACTCAATGAATGTAAAGGAAATTTACATAAATATAAAGTGTTTTAAATTATGATTTGTTTGCATTAATCTTCAAAAAATGCATTCAATGAAAATGTTTTCAAACTTTCTATATTTGGTTTGCAATACAAATATATGTTTTTTGCAAAAGTGACAGAAAACAAGTCTATAGACATTCACATCATTTGAGAGTTTTGTTTATATTCTGTTATTCGTAAAGATGTTAATGGATTTGAATGAAGACTAACAGTAAATGATTGCAAATAAATGTTTTAAACTTTGATAACTTATTTAATTATGATTTCATTTCACAATAACTCCCACAAAGTATAGAAAAAAAATCGTATTTATATTTCACGAGAAAAAAGGGTTTAAAACAAACAAAAATTCTAACATTTTGTTCAAAATTGATCCAAACATAGATTTAGAGCGATATATATGTTAGAAATTAGTGTTTTCATCAAAATTCTTATGTTATCTCAATATGGATCCCATTTAGAGATCAAAAGTTCATATTTGAATACTTAATGATCTCTTCTTTACTATATATTTATTCAATAATCAAGTCTTTAAACAATTAAATATCGTTATTAGATATCAATCTTTATTTGTATTTTTATTTTAAAACTTATGATAAAATTCTTATGAAATATTTCAAGGATTGGAAAACTTTAGTAAAAAGTTTTAATGATTAAAAATTCATAATTTGATATCAAAATAAAAATAAAAAAAATAAGAGAGAGAGAGAGAGAGAGAGAGAGAGAGAGAGAGATCCAATGTATTCATGGATTATATATTCAATTCTAAAACAGATATTTAATAATGAAATTACAGTTAAGTTTTAAAATCAAAATATAGTAATAATTATAATTGAAATAACGTTTTATTAGTGTTTTTACAGAAATATAAATCAATTTTTTTGTGAATGAATTTCTAAAAATATTTTTCATAACTTTTAAGATTATTGAAAATAACGTTTACTTTTATTTATTTGTGAAAATAAATTTATTTAATAATCTATTTATAAAGTAATATAATTTACAAATAATATTGTTATAACTATTTCCAGAATCTGCATAAAATCTTTGTCTCAATTAGTTTGCTATTAAAACATGTAATAAATTTGAGTTTAAATTACAAAAAATGATTGATTGCATAAAAGCCATAAATACTTTTGAAATGGGATTTAAAATTAAAACTAATTGAATACGTGATGAACGAGATTGAGATTCAGTTATAAATCTTCAAAAATTAATTCAATTTATATTTTTATTGATTCTTTTTTTGGGCTTAAATTGTGATAAAAATAATCCTTTTTTCAATTGTTTTTCATATAAATCAACATTTTTTTCAAAAAACAAAAATCAAATAAAAATTCTTTAAGTCTTGTAAGAAAGACAGGAGAGAGGGGAGAGAGAGAGAGAGAGAGAGAGAGAGAGAGAGAGAG
>JAQIXR010000523.1:0-25278 GCA_034700825.1 Quadroppia sp. Gr-Ori-00064 | reverse complement strand
CAAATGATGTCGGGTTTGATAACACCTAATAGTATTGGTCTCACGAATCCAACACAGATTCTGGCGCTCATCAAAAGAACTCGAATATTATTTCGTATTTGTCAATACAATTGCAATATATTTTTGCCTATTATGTGCATAGCGTGGGCTTATCTGCCATACCTTGTCAATGGCAATACTGTAATCGAGACCCTGGTGTTCGGCACACTGAACGCCATACTGTTCACGCTCTCAGAGTATGTCATCTGCGGTTATTTGCAATATTTATTCATTTATTTCTATTTAATGTGTTTTTATTTGAAACTCAAAATCAAACGAATAAATAAAATACAACTGAATGAGAGAATGACCACAAATATCCTCCGTTCCCTACGAGGGCTGCACTCAATCAATGTTGAGATCTGTGAATACAATCAACAGTTTTGGTGCAAATATTTCCTATTCCTATGGCTATTGCTTGGCTCGAGTGCTGTTCTCCTACTCTATACGACATTCTTTATTCTGGATAACTTTGTCCATCGATGTGTGTGTTTCTATGGCTTCACAGTCATAGCCTCAGTGTTCCTGTTCTTCATATTCACCGCTTCTTCGCTGAATTCCGTGTCCAACCGATTGTATAAATTGTTGAACTCATGGATGGCTTCCTATTGTGAACACTCGACACATAGTATGAGAATCACTGTTAAGCTTAAGGTTTGCGACAAATATTTTGTTAAAATTTTTTTTTAATGATTTATAAAAAAAAATTATTTTTCAGTTGCTGTCAACCATTGAACGCATCGGTAAGAGGAACGTTGGTTTCTTCTGTTGGAAGCTATTCGCCATCAATTACTTCAAGTGCTATGAAGTGAGACAACAATTCATTACTTAAAATAATGTTTGAATTAATTGTTTGAAAAATCTCTTCCCTTTCTATAGATTCTGTGTTTGCTTTCGTTATTCTTCTTGAAAATTATCAAATACTCAAAACTCAAAAACGGATCTGTTCCAGGCCCTTCATAACCTGGGTCAAATACCGCGACTGTTAGTCTCCTGGTGTTTCGTCTCATGTTTTATCCCAATTTTGTGTTGAATTTAGTTTTCAATTAAAAATCAATTGAAAGTCAAATGAATGTATTGTTTGTATAACAAGTCATAAGGTTTTGAATACAAGAATATATTCAATGAAATGATTTGTAAATGAAATTCAATTTCTATTGAATGCAATTATTCTGTAATTAATTGTTAATATAAAAGGATTAAAAATAAATATTTTAAACAATAATAACAATTGAATTGAAATTAAAAATAATAATTATTTTTATGGAAAATATGAAAACAAATAAAAAGTTTTTTTTAACAATGAATGAAATTATGAAATAAATTAATACAAAAATTATTTGAAAAATTGTTTTCAAACAAAAAGTGAATACAATTTCTTTTGGCGGACATTCGGAACCATTGACTGACACCACAAATGGCAAACATAGACAATCCCAGCAAACAGTTGGATGAGATGATAGCCATTGTTGAGAACATCGAGTCTACAGACGCTGTTGTGTCTGAAATAAGGAACACTTTGTTGGCAGAGATGCGATCGACGAGAGATGACAACACTGGTGGGAAGGTATCTCAAGAGGACCTGAAGAAGATGGTCAAGGGCTGGAAAAGACGCGTCAAAGGCCTTAAGGACGCCCAACGAACACAGGCAGCACTGGCCGTTTGGACAATTAAACCACATCTTCCACTGAAAGCAAAGCCTGCAAGAGAGCTGAGGCCTCGCAGGAATGTCAGCTGTACTTCTGATGGCGCCGACACTGCATCGGGTGTTTCTACTCAACCGCCGCCACAATCACAGCCACCGGCCATGTCTTTAAGCGATGAGTTGAGACATTTGCGAGAAAGGACTAACGGAATCAACAGCACTGACGACGCTTTACGACGGGATAGGGATCTGGTGCTCATGTATTTGGATCGCCAGATAGGACTAATAGATACAGACGCCGGTTATAGACCAGATGAGTCAGACATACAGTCAGTTAGGGAACGGGTGTTTGGACTTGAATTGCGGGCCGCTGAAGAAGTCGGACCCATACCAGCGCCTGGTGTCGTACCAGCCAATGACAGAGCGACGACGAGTGCCGGCGCCCCTTCCACTTCTGGCGCTGGACTCAAGAGAAAGTTATCGCAAGTCGAAGGCCTTGGGAGCACTCCGTGGACAGCCCGACCCGGGCTTATGTATGGCGGCAAACCAGCGTATTCAACGATGGCTGCACCGTCACCTCGGTCTTCGGGATGGACATCCCCATCGTCATCTCCAGTGTCATCTGGACTGTCACCTGTATCGTCAGGTGCACTGTCATCTGGATCGTCAATTCCATTGACACCGGGCCGGTCACCTGGATCGACACGTGCACTGTCACCGGGATGGTCACCTGGATCATCAATTCAATTGACAACGGGCTGGTCACCTGGATCGTCAATGCCAGTGACACCGGGCCGGTCACCTGGAGCGTTACCTCCATGGTCACCTGGACTGTCATCTGTATCGTCAACTTCATTGACACATGGACTGTCACCTGTATCGTCAGGTGCATTGTCACATCGACTGTCACCTGTATCGTCAGGTGCATTGTCACATGGACTGTCACCTGTATCGTCAGGTGCATTGTCACATGGACTGTCACCTGTATCGTCAGGTGCATTGTCACATGGATTGTCATCTGTATCGTCCACTGCACTGTCACCTGAATTGTCACCTGTATCGGCAACTCCATTGTCTCCTGGTTCCCCCATTCCGTGGTCACCGGTATCGTCAACTGCACTGTCACCTGTTAGGTCTCCTCCACCATCTCATAGACCATATTCTCTACCATATCAATACCGGTTCCCTTCTCGGTCACCCACACCTCCTGCGATGGCAGTCCAAACCCCGTCATTGCTGCCCCAACCGTTCTCAGACAGGGCTAGACGAGTGGCGACACGCATCAGGCCTCCATCGCCCCGAGCAAGCAGTTCGAGGGCAGTCCCACCACAGGAACATCCGGTAAAACTTCACCAAAAGGCAAAAGAGTGGTATAAGCAGAGACTCGATATTATGGAGTTTCATGTGAGAAGGGGTAACAAGGCTTTGACCCCGGATGTCAACATTCGTTTGGCTGCATTGCGAGCATTGCTTGAAGACCCCGAAACCACGGATGTGCAAATGGAAGGGGCATTAAATGACTTCCAAAGAGATTTTTCTCATTACCTTCAATAATGAGTGACAGAGTTATGTCTAATATATTTTTGTTCAAAGAGTTTGTGATTAAAAAGTCATTTGAAATACAAATGAATATGTCTTTACTGTATATAACAAGTCATAAGGTTTTTGATTACAGAATATATTCAATGAAATGATTTCATAAATGAAATTCATTATTGAATTTCTATTGAATGAAATTATTCTGTAAATAATGTTTAATATAAAAGAGATTTTAAAATATATTTAAACAATAAAAACAATTGAATTGAAATGAAAAAAATTTTCAATTTTATGGAAAATATGAAAACAAATGAAAAGATTTTTTTTTACAAATAATTACAAATTATTAAAATATTTTTCAACAAATAAATCAAAAAACATTTTTCGCCTGACATTCAAAACCCTTGTCTGAAGTCCTATCAAAAGGCCTCAGGTAAAAGAACTTGATCCACAGCACCTACAGCTTTGGGTGTTCCTACTCAAGAGATACAACCGCCGCCACCATCACAGCCACCGACCATGTCTTTAAGCGATGAGTTGAGACAATTGCGAGAAAGGACTGACGGAATCAACAGCACTGACGCCGCTTTACGACGGGAAAGGGATCAGGTGCTCATGTATTTGAATCGTCAGATAGGACTAATAGATACAGACCCCGGTTATAGACCAGATGAGTCCGGCATACAGTCAGTTAGGGAACGGGTGACTGGACTTGAGTTGCGGGTCGCTGGAGAAGTTCAACCCATACCAGCGCCTGGTGGCGTACCAGCCAATGACAGAGCGACGACGAGTGCTGGCGGCCATTCCACTTCTGGCGCCGGACTCAAGAGAAAGTTATCGCAAGTCGAAGGCCTTGGAAGCACTTCGAGGACAGTCAGGCCCAGGTTTTCGGTAAGTGGTGGCAAACCAGTGAATTTTGAAAAGATTATGCGTTCACAGTCACCAAGGTCTGCACGGTCACCTGGATCGTCACCTGCACGGTCTTCTCCATCATCTCATACACAATATTCTCCACCATTTCATCCCCGGTCTCCTCCCCGGTCTCCCGCACCGTCTAACCCACCATTACCTCCTGCGATGGCAGTCCGACTCCCAGACAGGGCTAGACGAGTGGCGACACGCATAAGGCCTCCCTCGCCCGGACCAAGCGGTTCGAGGGCAGACACACCACAGGAACACCCGGTGAAAGTTCTCCATAAGCTTAGAGTCCGTTATTGGCAAAGACTCGATAACATGGAGTTTCCAATCAGATGGGGTGACAAGCCTTTGACCGCTGATGTTATCATTCGTTTGCAAGCATTGCATACATTGCTTGAAGACCCCGAAGCCACGGATGAGCAAATGGAAGAGGCATTAAATGACTTCCAAAGAGATTTTTCGCATTACTTTCCAAAATGAGTGACAGAGTTATGTCTAATATATTTTGTGTTCAAAGAGTTTGTGATTAAAAAGTCATTTGAAAAACAAATGAATATATCTTTACTGTATATAACAAGTCATAAGGTTTTGAATACAAGAATATATTCAATGAAATGATTTGTAAATGAAATTCATTATTAATTTCTATTGAATGCAATTATTCTGTAAATAATGTTTAATATAAAAGGAATAAAAATATATATTTTAAACAATAATAACAATTGAATTGAAATGAAAAACAATTTTTAATTATATGTAAAATATGAAAACAAATGAAAAATTTTTTTTGACATCGAATGAAATTATGAAAAAATTGTTATAAAAAATAATTTGAAAATTACTTTCAAATTACAAGACATTTTAAAATCACTTTTCGGTTGACATTCCGGAAACACTCGTCTGAAGACATGGCTGAAGAGATGTCCCACTCAGTGGAGAACAGAATGAAACAATTAAAAAAAGCGCTACAAAAGGCACGGGATTTAGATTTCGGAACTCACTTACAGAATAGGGCTCTTAGACAGGAAAGGGCTGAAGTGATCGCCGAATTGGAGCAAATGATCGCTAATGCGGAACGGGATCCCAACGCTACACCTACACTGTATGAAGTCTGGGACTACCAGACCGTCATATCTAAGTTGGATAAGTTCATCCTTGGTTATAAGGTGACCGCTCGGAAGACGTATCATCTCCCAACCCCTCCAACCTCTCCAACCTCTCCAACCTCTCCGACCTGTCCGACCCCTCCATCGAGGAAGAGGACTTCACACGATTCTACTTCACGGCAGACAAGGTCTGCCACTAAGGCAGCGGCTGCTGCTTCGACATCTAAAAGCCTCGGCACCGGTCTATCAGCACCGCCACAAGTCTCAGGCAAAAGGACACGTTCCGCACCATCGGCAGCATTGGGTGCTCCTCCTCCAGAGATCGCACCGCCGCCACCATCACAGCTACAGGCAGTCGGAGCGACTCGTCGTAAGGCATTCAAGCCTATGAGAAGTGTGATTGAATCCGAGGGACAGAGAGGTCGACTTGTGCCGACACCGAGCGCTCAGCCAATTAGCCCATACTCGTTGACACCGGCATACTGGACAGGGCACCCGACTAGTCAGGCATCGCTCCCGAGCGCTGACACTATAGAAAATTCACTGAAAGTGTTGAAAGATCTGAGGGACAGGACTGGCAGAGTCGACAGCGCCAATGACATGGGAGAGAGGGATCGGTTGCTCAAAACCATAGACAAGACGATTAGATCTGTTGAGAAGAGGGAGACATATATACCATCGGACGAAGTCATGCAGGGCTTGAGGGGTCAATTGTTCCAACTTGAGATGCAGGCTCTCGTGCGAACAGCACCGGCGGCATCGGGTGCTCCACAGCCATCGGCGACGGGAACCACTCGTCGTAAGGCATCGAAACCGATGAGAACTGTCGTCGAAAGCGATGGACGGACCGCACGACTTGTGGCCAGACCCTCATCGCCCACTCCATCTCATACGTCTGGTGCTGACATATTTGAATTTCCAGAACGCCGAGTCCCGGTGTCGGTGACGAGCTCTGAAAGCGAATATGAAAGCACTGTTGCCTCTGATCCCGGCCGACATGTGGTCAGCCCCTCATCGTCCGCGCCATCTCCCACAGCATCGGACGTTTTCATTACAGGTGCTGACCCTTCCAGTGACCACACTTACACACGTCGTGAGCCATTGCCGGAACATGTGGTCAGCCCCTCATCGCCCGCGCCGTCTCCCACAGGGGCTGACCCTTCCAGTGACCACACTTACACACGTCGTGAGCCATTGCCGGCACCTATCGAAATAGGTATCGATAGCGAGGAAAGCGCTGATGAAATTTATGTATATCCCGACCTCGTAGTAACGGTGCCGACGAGCTCTGACGGCGAACATGAAACTGAAGAGCCGCCGACGGCGCCATTTGCCATTCAAGCACCGGTACCATTGCCTCAGCCTCCGATAGCGCCACCTGCAATTCCAGCACAGGTACCATTGCCTCCATTACCAGTGATACGTCCACAGTATAAAACTAATACAGCACTAAAACAGGGTCAGGACCCCCAGTGCCGAACATATTTGGCCAGATACGACGGACTCACCGATTACATGAACAGTCCGACCACTCCCGTCACCGACGAGCAAAAGATACGTTACACACAAATACGGCTATTAGTCGAGCGCAAGGATCCCTGCGCCACCGTTGATGACTTGGACGTCATTATCAGGCGATTCCACACCGACTTTCCCGACATGAGATACGTCGCTCATCAGCCCTGGCCATTCACAGTGCCCCCACTGACAGCACCAGACAGAGTGGCATTGGATGAGTCGAATCGTGTCAACTATTTCATCGGTTACCTCCAGGTGCGCATCAATGCTTTGCGTGAACGAATGGATGCCGAAGCGGAACATCCGTTGGACATACTTCAAGGACAGGCTAACACTTATAGGAATAAGTATGTGATGGAAGGCCAGGTGCTCGGGTGGCGGATCATCAACTCTGTTGAGTATCGTCTCAATGGAATCGAGGCCGGGTTTATGGACCGTAATCCCGGTGCAGCCACTGCGAGTGCGACGGCTACAGGCGCCCAGTGGTTGGGCACGTCAGGCCGCTTCACACTGGGACTGTCATTTATCAAGAATGATAGGAGTCTCGCAAACACGACACCTTCACTGTCGTGGCCAATGCGACGGCCCTTTTTTGACCGATACATACGTTTGTTACGGCATTTTGAGGGCAATCCGGAACAATATCAGGTGCCGAGAACAGGGTTAAACGAGGTGTTCACTGTTTTCTGTCGAGTCCTACCACAGGCCACTCAGGCACAGCTGGAACAGGCGTTCGCTCAATTTAACCAACAATATCCCGCTCATAATCTCTGAGTCCAATAGGGGTTTGTATTCAAATTTTATCACATTTTTTTGCATTCAATTCAAACTGAAATCAATTCATTGAATGAGTTATTAATGAATGGAATAAATATTACAAAATTTTTAGAGACAGTAATTCTGTTATCATTTTTTCAGTCAATGCATAGCAGAAAAGAGTTAGTTATGGAAAGGAAAGGCATTTTATAATTGAAATTCACTTTGAATGCATGCGAACCACAACCAGCTCCGGCAACACGGCACCCACCCCACAGAGCTGATATGAGACACTGTAGGCTCTTATGAGGAATAATTCCATTCCAATTCCACAGACGTTTAAACATGAATTGTTTGGCCCCAACAGCGGGGTCAGTGTTGAGGAACGGGAGGAGAATTTAGATCGATTGTATGTTACGTTACTGTATATAAAAAGTCATAAGGTTTTGAATACAGAATATATTCAATGAAATGATTTGTAAATGAAATTCATTATTAAATTCTATTGAATGCAATTATTCTGTAATTAATGTTTAATATAAAAGGAATAAAAATATATATTTTAAACAATAATAACAATTGATTTGAAATGAAAAACAATTTTCAATTTTATGCAAAATATGTAAACAAATGAAAAGTTTTTTTTTAACATTGAATGAAATTATGAAAAAATTGTTACAAAAAAATAATTTGAAAATTACTTTCAAATCAAAAAACATTTTAAAATCACTTTTCGGTTGACATTCCGGAAACACTCGTCTGAAGACATGGCTGAAAAGATGTCCCACTCAGTGGAGAACAGAATGAAAGAATTAAGAGAAGCGCTGCAAAAGGCACGGGATTTAGATTTCGGAACTCACATAGAGAATGAGGGTCTTAGACAGGAAAGGGTTAAAGTGATCGCCGAATTGGAGCAAATGATCGCTAATGCGGAACTGGATCCCAGGGCTACACCTACACTGTATGAAGTCTGGGACTACCAGATCGTCATATCCAAGTTGAATGACTTCATCCTTGGTTATGAGGTGACCGCTCGGGAGAAGTATCGTCTCCCGGTATATCCTACCGGTCCTACCCTTCCATCGCGTTCAACGTCTGCAAAGAGGAAGAGGACTTCACACGAGTCTACATCACTTCAGACAAGGTCTACCACTAAGGCAGCGGCTGCTTCGACATCTACAGGCCTCGGCACCGGTCCATCAGCACCTCCACAAGTCTCAGGCAAAAGGAAACGTTCCGCACCATCGGCAGCATTGGGTGCTCCTCCTCCAGAGATCCAACCGCCGCCACCGCCACAGGCTGTCGGAGCGACGCGTCGTAAGACATCCAAGCCTATGAGGAGTGTGATTGAAGGCGAGGGACAGATCGGTCGACTTGTGCCGACGCCGAGCGTTGAGAGGATACCCTCTCAGCCAATTAGCCCATACTCGTTGACACCGGCATACTGGACAGGGCACCCGACTAGTCAGGCATCGCTCCCGAGCGCTGACACTATAGAAAATTCACTGAAAGTGTTGAAAGATCTGAGGGACAGGACTGGCAGAGTCGACAGCGCCAATGACATGGGAGAGAGGGATCGGTTGCTCAAAACCATAGACAAGACGATTAGATCTGTTGAGAAGAGGGAGACATATATACCATCGGACGATGTCATACAGGACTTGAGGGGTCAAGTGTTCCAACTTGAGATGCGGTCTCTCATGCGAAGAGCACCGGCAGCATTGGGTGCTCCACCATCACAACCATCGGCGACGGGAACCACACGTCGTAAGGCATCGAAACCAATGAGAACTGTTGTTGAAAGTGATGGACGAACCGCACGACTTGTGGCCAGACCCTCATCGTCCGTGCCGTCTCCCACAGGCGCTGACACTTCCAGTGACCACACTTACACACGTCATGAGCCATTGCCGAAACATTTGGTCAGCCCCTCATCGTCCGCGCCGTCTTCCACAGGTGCTAACACTTCCAGTGACCACACTTACCCACGCCGTAAGCCATTGCCGGCACCCATCGAAATGGGTATCGAAAGCGAGGAAAGCGCTGATGAAATTTATGTATATCCCGACCTCGTGGTAACGGTGCCGACGAGCACTGACAGCGAATTTGCCATTCAAGCACAGGTACCATTGCCTCAGCCGCCGACAGCGCCACCTGCAATTCCAGCGCCACCTGTAATTACAGCACCGGTAGCATTTCTTCAGCCGCCGACAGCGCCACCTGCAATTCAAGGACCGGTACCATTGCCTCCATTTCCAGTGATACCTTCACGGTATAAAACTAATACCAAACTAAAGCCGGGTCAGGACCCCCTGTGCCGATCATATTTGGACAGATATGACGGACTCACAGATTACGTGAACAGCCCGACCACTCCCATCACCGACGAGCAAAAGATACGTTACACACAAATACGGCTATTAGTCGAGCGCAAGAATCCCTGCGCCACTGTTGCTGATTTGTACGCCATTATCGGGCGATTCCACACCGACTTTCCCGACATGAGATGCGTGGCTCATCAGCCCTGGCCATTCATAGTGACACCTCCACTGACAACACCAGACAGAGTGGCTTTGGATGAGTCGAATCGTGTCAACTATTTCATCGGTTACCTCCAGGTGCGCATCAATGCTTTGATTCCACGAGTGGATGCCGAAGCGATGCGTCCGTTAAACACACTTCAAGGACAGGCCAACACTTATAGGAATAGGTATGTGAGGGAAGGCCTCGTCCCCGGATGGCGGGATATCAACTCCGTTGAGTATCGTCTCAATGGAATCGAGGCCGGGTTTAGAGCCCGTAATCCCGGCGTAGGCCCTGCGAGCGCGACGGCTACAGGCGCTCAGTGGTTGGGCACGTCAGGCCAGTACACACTGGGACTGGCATTTTATTCGTGGGATAAGAATCTCGCACAGACGACAACTTCACAGTCGTGGCCAATGCGACAGCCTTTTTGGGAACGATACCATGATTTGGTACGGCGTTTTCGGGACAACCCCAATCTCTACCAAAGAGAGCGACCAAGGTTAGAGAGCGACGTGTTGCCTGTATTGTCTCAAGTCCTACCACAGGCCACTCAGGCACAGCTGGAACAGGCGTTCAATCGATTCAACCAAGACTTTCCCGCTGCTAATCTCTGAGTCAAATACGGGGTTTGTATTGAAATTTTATCACATTTTTTTGCATTCAATTCAAACTGAAATCAATTCATTGAATGAGTTATTAATGAATGGAATAAATATTACAAAATTTTTAGAGACAGTATTTCTGTTATCATTTGTTCAGTCAATGCATAGCAGAGAAGAGTTAGTTATGGAAAGGAATGGTATTTTATAATACAAGTGCACTTTGAATGCAGGCGAACCACAAGCAGCTCCGGCAACACGGCACCCACCCGACAGAGCTGATATGAGGGACTGTAGCTCTTAAGAGGAGTAATTCCATTCCTGTGAACAAAAAAAACAATAGAAACAGACGATTAAACATGAATTGTTTGACCCAACAGTGGGGCCAGTGTTGAGGAACGGGAGGAGAATTTAGATCGATTGTATGATACGTTACTATATATAACAAGTCGTAAGGTTTTGAATACAGAATATATTCAATGAAATGATTTGTAAATGAAATTCATTATTAATTTCCATTGAATGCAATTATTCTGTGAATAATGTTTAATATAAAAAGAATTTTAAAAATATATTTTAAACAATAAAAACAAATGAATTGAAATGAAAAACAATTATTATTTTTATATAAAATATAAAAACAAATGAAAAGTTTTTTATCAATAAATGAAAATTTTTAAAAAATTATTTGAAAAATTGTTTTCAAACAAAAGTGAATACAATTTCTTTTGGCGGACATTCGGAACCATTGACTGACACCACAAATGGCAGCCATAATAGACAATGAGATCGCAGAGTTGAAGCACTTGAGAGACAGGGCTAACAGTATCGAGTCTACAGACCATAATGTGTTGCAACGAAGGGACGAATTGGTGACAGAGATTGAATCGATGATCACTGCCTTCAATGAGGCTCAGGCGCCTAAAGTGGAAGAGGTCCAGGATAAGACAGGAGACTATTTCACCCGGATCATCGAACTAGAAGCCGACCAACGAAAACTGGCAGCACAACTTGTTGCACAAGCCGTTCCTAGTCTTGAACCAGTGCAAGAAACGGACCTTGGGTGGAAACAGGCCTACTATGACCAGTACGATGAGTTCGAGGCCAATACACCATCTGTTCCCCAAAGGCCGGGTATGGTTGGGCTGCTCCTCCGGTTGGACAACCCGGACTCCACAGAGGCCCACCTGAAAGGGGCGTTTAAGGAGTTCCGAGAAAAAAAAGTAAATTCAAGTCTAATGAGACGCGTGAAGTCTGAAAGAAAGAGGCGTGAAGCACAGGAGGCACGGGAGGCACGGGAGGCACGAGTGGTACCAGAGCCAACAACAGCTATCGTTCTCCCGAGGGCCATACCCAGGTGGAAATGGCCATACTATGACCAGTACAATGAGCTCTCAAGCTGTAAGCCCTCACAACAACAGAGGGTAGCGTTGAATGGTCTGCGCCAACAGCTGGAAGACCCGTCCATCACACCGGACGAACTGAAAGGTAGGTTTCGTCAGTTCCACACAGTCTATAAAAGCATAATCAAGCGCATGCCATCAGAACAGCCTGGGTATGATTTACCGCCGGCAGATGCACAGGACATACCCGAGTGGAAACAGGCCTATTATGACCAGTACTATGAGTTCGTGATCTACGCGCGAACACACGGCCATTGGAACCGGTTAAGGGATTTGCGCGACATGTTACGCAACCCGGCCACCCGACAGGCCGACCTGGAAAGTTCGTTTCAATTGTGCCGATTGGAATTTCGACGCCTATCAGTCCCGCCGCCATCACTGGTGTCGGCGGCGCGTGTGGCCCGAGAGACGGCACGTGAGACAAAACAAGGTGTGGGTTGGAGACGGCGCCGAACTCTTCC
Source organism: Quadroppia sp. Gr-Ori-00064 (assembly GCA_034700825.1). Classification (NCBI taxonomy): domain Eukaryota; kingdom Metazoa; phylum Arthropoda; class Arachnida; order Sarcoptiformes; family Quadroppiidae; genus Quadroppia; species Quadroppia sp. Gr-Ori-00064. The sequence continues at coordinate 12,768 of JAQIXR010000523.1, read as the reverse complement.
TCGAGGGTCTACCCTTACCAGAGAACAATATAGGGAACGGTATGATGCGATCTGTGACGCTATGGAGCGCCTGACATATGAGGACAAGGAGGATGTTCGCAGAGCTGTTGGTGTTTTAGGTAATCTGTTAAGATTGGGGGTAAAATTGGAGGACTTGGACCAGGCGTTCGATGCCTTCGTAGAAGAGTATCCCGAACTCGATGTCTGGCCAGATAGTGAGTACACCCCACAAGCACTGGATCCTACTGGCGCGGTTGACTCGCCCCAACTAGTGATACAGTTGGTCCCTCCACACGCTGGACCAGACACTACTGGTACCATCCCTTCAACTTCTGGTGTAGTGAAGAGAAAGAGATCGCATGACGAAAGCAGTTCGACGTCAGACCCATCACAGGAACCGGACCCAAAACGTCTCCAAAAGGTTAGAGCGCATTATTGGCGAAGATTCGATGAAATGGAGTGTCAGGTGAGAGGGGGTAACCTGGATGTGACCCTTGATGCCCATTATAGTTTAATAGCATTGGAGGCACTGCTTAAAGACCCCGATGCCACGGACGGGCAAATAGAAACGGCATTAAATGACTTCCAGAGAGAGTTTTCGCATTACTTTCCAAAATGAGTGACAGAGTTATGTCTAATATATTTTGTGTTCAAAGAGTTTGTGATTAAAAAGTCATTTGAAAAACAAATGAATATATCTTTACTGTATATAACAAGTCATAAGGTTTTGAATACAAGAATATATTCAATGAAATGATTTGTAAATGAAATTCATTATTAATTTCTATTGAATGCAATTATTCTGTAAATAATGCTTAATATAAAAAGAATTTAAAAAATATTTTGAAACAATAAAAACAAAATGAATTGAAATGAAAAACAATTTTTAATTTTATGTAAAATATGAAAACAAATGAAAATGTTTTTGTTTATTAAAAAACAATTGTTTGACACAAAAGTCAATACATTTATTTCGGTCGACATTCAGAGAATCACTGCTTGACATCCAATGGCTAACATCGACCCCAGATTGGATCAGTTGAGAGAGATGTTGGAAAGGGCTAAGAATACAGTGGTGCCGGTCGACCCGGAGCCGACTCAACAACGGTATCGACTCATCAGAACACTGGAGGACAGGATCGTATTGGCCGAGCGTGGGATCTTTCCGTCACAGCATATGTTCCATCAGTTGAATGAGGCACTCCAGGTGCTGGAAGCTCTGACTCCACAAGTACAAGCACCTATACCCCCACCCATACCGGACCCCAATTGGAAACAGGCCTACATAGACCAGTTCGCTGAGTACGACGCCTATAAGAAGACCAAAGTCCAAAAGCAGAGAGTGGAGGCGTTAGGCAAGAAGCTAAACGACCCGGCCATCACACCGGCCCAAATGGAACAGGCGTTTACACAGTTCCGATTGGATATGAAAAAGTTCATAGACACGTTGCCATCGGAACAGGCGGCGCGTGCGGCACTAGAGGCGGCTGCGGGTCTGGCCCGCAGTGTCACCCTTCCCAAAAGGGTTCAGCTCAGCAAACGTGACTACGATGAGAGGTATGCGGCCATAATGGCGATGATCGCTAGCCGGGCCGATTTGGACCCGCGAGTTAAGACGGATGCCGGTGCTCTAGGTAAGCTTCTCCTTAAAAAAAGGACTAAACTGACCGAACTGGACAGTGCCTTCGATGAGTTCAGGGAACGGCATCCCGATGTCGATGTTGTCTCGCGGCCATCAGTGATACAGTTGGCGACCAAAACAACTACTACTATAGCGGTTGAGATACCGACTGGCGCTGGACTGAAGAGAAAGAGATCTGACGACGAAAGCGGTGGACAGGTCGCTAAGGTAGTGGCGACACACCCAAGGCTTCCAGCGCCCACTGCTGCACCTGCCAGACCAGCACTTGTACCGTCGCCTCCATTACCACTATTTATGCGGTTCAGAGAGACTCTACCACAGACAGGACAGGGCGATGAGTGTCTGCCATATTTGCGCCGATTTGACGCAATAAGCGACTACCTGAACAGCCCGACCACTCCCGTCACCGACGAGCAAAAGATACGTTACACACAATTGCGGCTATTAGTCGAGCGCAAGAATCCCTGCGCCAGCGCTGCTGAATTGGAAGCGGCTGTTACTGGATTCAGAGCCGACTTTCCCAACACAGGATACGGTGCTCGACGGGAATGGCCATTCACAGTGACCACACTATCAACGCCAGAAGGGGTGGGTGTGGATGAAACGCATCGCGTGAACTATATGTTTCGATACATCCAGGGGCGCATCGATGCCCTCAACGCCAGACCCTTGGATGCCGAGGCGCGGGAATCGTTGACGAAATTACACGCCAAAGAGTTCAGCAAACATAGGGACCTGTATGCGAAGCAGGGCATCGTACCAGGGTGGTGGGACATCAACGTAGTCGAGTGTCGTCTCAATGAGATCGAGGCCAAGTATAGGGACCGTAACCCCTCAGAGGCTACAGCAAGCGCGACAGCTACAGGCGCTCAGTGGTTGGTCACGTCAGGCCGCTTCACGCTGGGACTGGGAGTCCCCACTGTTCGTAGGGGCCGCAGTGATCTCGGCGGGCCGACACCGTCACAGTCGTGGGTCTGGCGCCAGACCTATTGGAATCGATACTATCAGGCCGTAAGACACAGACCAGCCTTTCCTCAAACACAGTTGAACGGGTTGTTTGCTTTGCTCAACAGAATTACGCCACAGGCCACTCAGGCAGAGCTGGAACAGGCGTTCACTCAATTCAACCAACAATATCCCGGCGCTAATTTCTGAGTCCTATAGGGGTTTGTATTGAAATTTTATCACATTTTTTTCCATTCAATTCAAACTGAAATCAATTCATTGAATGAGTTATTAATGAATGGAATAAATATTACAATATTTTCAGAGACAATAATTCTGTTATCATTTGTTCAGTTCATTCAAAGTAGCAAAAAGTTAGTTAAGTTATAGGAAAGGAAAGGCATTTTATAATACAATTCAATACAGAATATAATCACAAGAATTAAAACAAAAATATGAAAACAAACGAAAAGTTTTTTTTAACAATGAATGAAAAATATGAAAAAATTAATATAAAAATTATTTGTAAAATTGTTTTCAAACAAAAGTGAATACAATTTCTTTGGCGAACATTCGGAGCCATTGACTGACACCACAAATGGCAGCCATAATAGACAATTAGATCGCAGAGTTGAAGCACTTGATAGCCAGGGCTAACAAAATCGAGTCTACAGACCATAATGTGTTGCAACGAAGGAACAAATTGGTGGCAGAGATTCAATCGTTGATAACTGACTTCAATGAGGATCGGTTTTGAATACAGAATATATTCAATGAAATGATTTGTAAATGAAATTCATTATTAATTTCGTTTTGAATGCAATTATTCTGTAAATAATGTTTAATATAAAAAGAATTTTCAAAAATATATTTTAAAACAATAATAACAATTAATTTGAAATGAAAAACAATTTTTAATTATATGTAAAATATGAAAACAAATAAAAAGTTTTTTAACATTGAATGAAATTTTTTTTATTTATTAAAAAATCAATTGTTTGACACAAAAGTCAATACATTTATTTCGATCGACATTAAGAGAATCACTGCTTGACATCCAATGGCAAACATCGACCCCAGAATGGATCAGTTGAGAGAGATGTTACAAAGGGCTGAGAATACAGTGGTGCCGATCGACCCGGAGCCGACTCAACAACGGTATCGACTCATCAGAACACTGGAGGACAGGATCGTATTGGCCGAGCGTGGGACCTTTCCGTCACCGCATATGTTCGCTCAGCTCAATGATGTGCTCCAGGTGCTGGAAGCTATGACGCCACAAGTGCCAGCACCCATATCCGCACCCATACCCGCACCCATACCGGAGCCTGATTGGAGACAGGCCTACAATGACGAGTACGCTGAGTTCGAGGCCAGTAACCCAACGCCTACCCAAAAGCTGTTTTTGGCTGAGCTGCGCACCCGATGGTTGAACAACGAGGCCACCACACGGGAGGACATGGAACAGGCGTTCAAACATTTTCGAAACACAAATACAGTTTTAATGAATCGCATAGCAAAGAAGAAGCGTGAACGAGGGGCACTGGATGCACAGGCCCACACTCAAAGGGCTGTGAAAAGGCCAGTGGCTGTGAAAAAGCCGGCGCGTCAGTCAGGAAGGAGTCGGCCCACCAAAAAAGACTACATGGAGAGGTATGATAAGATAGTGGCTGGGATTAAGGGCCGGGAGGATGTGGGAGAGGAGGCTAAAAATGCTGTAAAACGTTTAGGTATGTTATGCGGGATGAGACAGACTCGGACACCAATGGTCGACGCCTTCAATGCGTTCAGTCAACAGTACCCCGCCCTCGACGTCCCGTTCGAGGCTGAGCCTACAGAAGAGCAGTTGCGTGAGGCACTGGAGGCGGCTGAGAATCTGGCCCAGAGTGTTACCGTTCCTCCACACGCTGGACCAGACACTACTGGTACCATCCCTTCAACATCTGGTGTAGTGAAGAGAAAGAGATCGCATGACGAAAGCAGTTCGACGTCAGACCCATCACAGGAACCGGAGGCAAAACGTCTCCGGAAGGTTAGGGCCGGTTATTGGAAAAGACTCGAAAATATGAAGTTTTTTCTAAGATATTGTCAACACAATGTCTTGACCCCTGATGTCCTCAACCGTTTGCAAGCATTGCATACATTGCTTGACGACACCAATGCCACGGACGGGCAAATAGAACAGGCATTCAATGACTTCCGAAAAGACTTTTCGCATTACTTTCCACCGACGGCGCCATTTACCATTCAAGCACCGGTACCATTGCCTCAGCCGCCGATAGCGCCACCTGCAATTCCAGCGCCGGTGCCATTGCCTCAGCCGCCGATAGCGCCACCTGCAATTCCAGCGCCTGTACCTATGCTTCAGCCGCCGATAGCGCCACATGCCATTCCAGCGCCGATACCATTGCCTCCATTTCCAGTGATACCTTCACGGTATAAAACTACTACCAAACTAAAGCCGGGTCAGGACCCCCTGTGCCGAGAATATTTGGACAGATATGACGGACTCACAGATTACGTGAACAGCCCGACCACTCCCGTCACCGACGAGCAAAAGATCCGTTACACACAAATACAGCTATTAGTCGAGCGCAAGAATCCCTGCGCCACTGTTGCTGATTTGTACGCCATTATCAGGCGATTCCACACCGACTTTCCCGACATGCGATACGGGGCTCATCAGCCCTGGCCATTCATAGTGACACCTCCACTGACAGCACCAGACAGAGCGGCTTTGGATGAGTCGAATCGTGTTAACTATTTCATCGGTTACCTCCAGGAGCGCATCAATGCCTTGTTTACACGAGGCTTGGATGCCGAGGCAAAACGTCTGCTAACCGTACTTCAAGGACAGGCCAACGTTCATAGGAATAAGTATGTGAGGGAAGGCCTCGTCCCCGGATGGCAGGATATCAACTCCGTTGAGTATCGTCTCAATGGAATCGAGGCCGGGTTTATGGACCGTAATGCCGGTGCAGCCCCTGCGAGTGCGACGGCTACAGGCGCCCAGTGGTTGGGCACGTCAGGCCGTTTCACACTGGGACTGTCATTTACGAGGAGTCTCGCACAAAAGACACATTCACTATCGTGGCCAATGCGACAGCCCTTTTGGGAACGATACCATCAAGCGTTCCGGCGTTTTCAGGGCAACCCCATTCTCTACCAGATAGAGCGACCGAGGTTAGAGAGCGACGTGTTGCCTGAATTGTCTCGAGTCCTACCACAGGCCACTCAGGCCGAACTGGAACAGGCGTTCGCACGATTCAACCACGACTTTCCAGGTGCTAATCTCTGAGTCCAATAGGGGTTTTTATTGAGATTTTATCACATTTTTTTGTATTCAATTCAAACTCAAATCATTTCATTGAATGAGTTATTAATGAATGGAATAAATATTACAATATTTTCAGAGACAATAATTCTGTTATCATTTGTTCAGTCAATGCATAGCAGAGAAGAGTTAGTTATGGAAAGGAAAGGCATTTTATAATACAATTCAATACAGAATATAATCACAAGAATTCAAAAACAAAAATATGAAAACAAACGAAAAGTTTTTTGTTAACAATGAATGAAATTATGGAAAAAATTAATACAAAAATTATTTTCAAAACCAAAAAGTGAATACAATTTCTTTTGGCGGACATTCGGAGAGCCATTGACTGACACCACAAATGGCAGACATAATAATAGCCAATGAGATCAAAGAGTTGGAGCACTTGAGAACCAGGGCTAACGCTATCGAGTCTACAGACCATAATGTGTTGCAACGGAGGAACGAATTGGTGGAAGATATTGAATCGTTGATCGATGCCTTCAATGAAGGACAGGCGCCTGGAGTGGAAGAGGTCCAGGATATGACAGCAAAATATTTCACCAGGATCATGAAACTTGAAGCCGACCAACGAAAACTGGCCGCACAAGCCGTTCCTAGCCATGAACCAGTGGAAGACGCGAACCTTGTGTGGAAACAGGCCTACTATGACGAGTACGCTGAGTTCGAGGCCAATAATCCATCGAATGCCCAAAGGCCGGGTATGGTTGGGTTGAGCCTCCGGTTGAACAACCCGGCCTCCACAGAGGCCCACCTGAAAGGGGCGTTTAAGGCCTTCCGAGAAGCAAAAGGAAACTCAACTTTTATGATGCGCGTGATGTCTGAAAGAAAGAAGCGTGAGGAACAGGAGGCACGGGAGGCACGAGAGCCAACAACAGCAATCGTTCTGCCGAGGGCCATACCCAGGTGGAAATGGCCATACTATGACCAGTACAATGAGCTCTCAAGCTGTAAGTCTTCACAGCAACAGAGGGTAGCGTTGAATGCATTGCGCAAACAGTTGGAAGACCCGGTCATCACACCGGACGAACTGAAAGGTTCGTTTGGTCAGTTCCACACAACATATAGAAGCGTAATCAAGCGCTTGCCATCAGAACAGCCTGGGTATGAGTTGCCGCCGGCAGATGCACGGGACATACCTAAGTGGAAACAGGCCTATTATGACGAGTACTATGAGTTCGTGGTCTACGCGCGAACACACCCCCATTGGAACCGGTTGAAGGAGTTGCGCGAAATGTTGCGCAACCAGGCCACCCCACAGGCCGACCTGGAACGTTCGTTTCAATTGTGCCGATTGGAATTTCAGCGCCTTTCACACCCGCCGCCATCATTGCTGTCGGCGCTGCGCGTGGCACGAGAGACGGCACGTGAGACGGGACAAGAGGTGGGTTGGAGACGACGACGCGCTCTTCCTCGAGGGGCTACCATTACCAGAGAACAATATTGGGAACGGTATGATGCGATATATGACGCCATGGAGCGCCTGACATATGAGGACAAGGATGATGTTCGCAGAGCTGTAGGTGTTTTGAAGACACTGTTGAAAAAGGCGGTCAAACTGGAGGACTTGGACCAGGCGTTCGATGCCTTCGTAGAAGAGTATCCCGAACTCGATGTCTGGCCAGATAGTGAGTACACCCGACTGACACAGTTGGTGCCCCCACACGCTGGACCAGACACTACTGGTACCATCCCTTCAACTTCTGGTGTAGTGAAGAGAAAGAGATTGCATGACGAAAGCAGTTCGACGTCAGACCCATCACAGGAACCGGAGCCAAAACGTCTCCAAAAAGCTAGAGCGCGTTATTGGCAAAGATTCGATGATATGGAGTGTCATGTGAGAGGGGGTGACCAGGTTTTGACCCTTGATGCCCACTATCGTCTAACAGCATTGGAGGCATTGCTTAAAGACCCCGATGCCACGGACGGGCAAATTGAAACGGCATTAAATGACTTCCAAAGAGAGTTTTCGCATTACTTTCCAAAATGAGTGACAGAGTTATGTCTAATGTATTTTTGTTCAAAGAATTTGTGAATAAAAAGTCGTTGAAAAACAAATTAATATATCTTTACTGTCATTACAAGTCATTAGGTTTTGAATACAGAATATATTCAATGAAATGATTTGTAAATGAAATTCATTATTAATTTCTATTGAATGCAATTATTCTGTAATTAATGTTTAATATAAGAGGAATAAAAACAATTGAATTGAAATGAAAAACAATTTATAATTTTATGGAAAATATGAAAACAAATGAAAATTTTTTTGTTTATTAAAAAACAATTGTTTGACACAAAAGTCAATACATTTATTTCGGTCGACATTAAGAGAATCACTGCTTGACATCCAATGGCTAACACCGACACCAGATTGGATCAGATGAGAGAGATGTTGAGAAGGGCTAAGAATACAGTGGTTTACGACCCGGATCTGATTCGACGTAGGGCTGAACTCATCGCAGTACTGGAACACAGGCTCCCAATGGCTGACCATGGGGTGTTTCCGCCACCGGAGATGTTCGTTCATCTCAATGCGGTACTCCAGGAGCTGGAAAGGCCACGGACACCACCAGTGCAAGCACCCATAACGGACGCCAGATTGGGACAGTTGAGAGACATGTTGCGAAGGGCAAGGAATACAGTGGTCGCCAATAATTCGGTGCTGTTTCCACAGAGGGCTGATCTCATCCAAGTGCTGGAGCACAGGATCACGAATGCCGAGCGCGGGATCTTTCCGGAAGAGCATGTGATGGAGCGCTCCATTGCGTTGCTCCTGGAGCTGGAAGGGCAACCGACTCCACAAGTGCCAGCACCCATCCCGGAGCCGGATTGGAGACAGGCCTACAATGACGAATACGCTGAGTTCGAGGCCAATAAGCCATCGAAGCCCCAAAAGAGGGATATGGTTGTGTTGCGCGACCTGTTGAACGACCAGGCCATCACACAGAAGGAGATGGAACTGGCGTTTAAACAGTTCCGAGACGCATATTCAGGTTTAATGGTGCGCATGGGTAGACTCCCCCGGCCATCAGTACAGCCCCGCACTCAAGTGGTTGCGCCAACACGAGCACAATACAGGGCAAGGCTTGCGGCGATAAAAGCTTACATCGCGGGCCGGGCAGATGTGGGAGACGACGCTCGCGCGGCTGTAGAGAATTTAGACGAAATGTTGACCAACGGTACTGTAGTTATCGCCGACATAGACGAGGCTTTCCTTGCGTTTAGTGCACAGTATCCCCAACTCGATTTCGGGCCAGTGATTGCGGAAAAGCCGGCGCCTCAGTCAGGAAGGGTTGGGCCCACCAAAAAAGACTACATGGAGAGGTATAATGAGATAATGGCTCGGATCAAAGGCCGGAAGGATGTGGGAGAGGAGGCTTTAAATGCTGCCAAACGTTTAGGTGAGAGATATGCGACTAACACACAAATGGCCGACGCCTTCAATGACTTCAGTCAACAGTATCCTGACCTCGACGTCCCCTTCGAGGCTGAGCCTACAGAAGAGCAGCTTCGGGAGGCACGGGAGGCGGCTGAGAATCTGGCCCGGAGTGTCACCATTCCTCGAAGGTGTCTCTCCAGAAAGGACTTTCCATTGTGGCACGCGGCGATCAAGGCTAAGATGGATAGACGGGCAGATGTGGGGTTGAAGGACAAGAAGGCTGTGAAAGATCTAGGTCTTATGTGTGGGAACAGAAACAAGAATAAGGACATGCTGGAAGAGGCGTTCTCTACCTTCAGTCAACTGTATCCCCAACACTATATCCCGTCTGAGCTCGTGTTCAATCCGCCAGCACCGGCTACTACTCCCGTGGTTGCATCGCGTGTACCAGTGATACAGTTGGTCCCCCCACACGCCGGTCCAGACACTACTGGTACCATCCCTTCAACATCTGGTGTAGTGAAGAGAAAGAGATCGCATGACGAGAGCAGTTCGACGTCAGACCCACGACAGGAACCGACGCAATTGAAGTTTCCTATAAAGAAGCGCAGACTACATATGCCAGTCGAAGAAGAGGGGGCGCCGGCATATCAGGAAAGGGCTCGTTCACCTGTTCAACCAACTGCTGGCCAACCACAGGCACCGGCCTCTGAACGGGAGAGAATGGACTTCAGGAATATCTACAAAAGAATTAAGAATAGAGTGGACAATCTTCCCCGGAAATACCCTGGCCTTAAAGCGATCCAGACTCGAGTGAATTGGTTGTATGAACTGATCGAAGATTATTCCAAAACATTTGCTGACATTCAAAAGGGATTCAATCAATTCAAACAATACTTTCCCGCAATGGCATCCGGTATCTATTAGTCTCCCGGTGTTCGGTATTATATTTTATGTCAATTTTGTATTGAATTTGTTTTTCAATTAAAAATCAATTGAAAGACAAATGAATTTATTGTTTGTATAACAAGTCATAAGTTTTTTGAATACAGAATATATTCCATGAAATGATTTGTAAATGAAATTCATTATTAATTTCTATTGAATGCAATTATTCTGTAAATAATATTTAATATAAAAGAAATTTTAAAAATATTTTAAACAATATTTTGAATTGAAATGAAAAACAATTATTATTTATATGTAAAATATGAAAATAAATGAAAAATTTTGTGTTTATTAAAAAACATTTTATAATACAATTCAATACAAAATATAATCACAAGAATTGAAAAGATTTTTATAATATAAAATTTATTTTTATTTTTGATAAAAAATTTTTTGTATTAAAAAACAATTGTTTGACACAAAAGTCAATACATTTATTTCGGTCGACATTAAGAGAATCACTGCTTGACATCCAATGGCTAACACCGACATCAGATTGGATCAGATGAGAGAGATGTTGAGAAGGGCTAAAAATACAGTGGTTTACGACCCGGAGCTGATTCGACGAAGGGCTGAATTGATCGCAGTACTGGAACACAGGCTCCCAATGGCTGACCATGGGGTGTTTCCGCCACAGGAGATGCTCGAACACCTCAATGATGTACTCCTGGACCTGGAAAGGCCACGGACACCACCAGTGCAACCACCCATAACGGACGCTAGATTGGCACAGTTGAGAGACATGTTGCGAAGGGCTAGGAATACAGTGGTCGCCAAAAATTCGGTGCTGTTTCCACAGAGGGCTGATCTCATCCAAGTGCTGGAGCACAGGATCACGAATGCCGAGCGCGGGATCTTTCCGGAAGAGCATGTGATGGAGCGCTCCATTGCGTTGCTCCTGGAGCTGGAAGGGCAACCGACTCCACAAGTGCCAGCACCCATCCCGGAGCCTGATTGGAGACTGGCCTACAATGACGAGTTCGCTGAGTTCGAGGCCAATACACCATCGAAGCTCCAAAGGAAGGATATGATTATATTGCGCAACCTGTTGGACAACCAGGCCATCACACGGAACGAAATGGCATTGGCGTTTCAACAGTTCCGAGACGCATATCCAGGTTTAATGAGGCGCATAGATTCAGGTAGACTCGCCCGGCAGCTACCAGTACAGCCCCGCACTCAAGTGGTTGCGCCAACACGAGCACAATACAGGGCAAGGCTTAAGGCGATAAAAGCTAACATCGCGGGCCGGACGGATGTGGGAGACGACGCTCGCGCGGCTGTAGCCAAATTAGGCAGAATGATGTGGAACACCCAGGTCGGTATTGCCGAAATAGACGAGGCTTTCCCTGCGTTTGTTGCACAGTATCCCGAACTTGATGTCAGGCCAGGGATCGTGGAAAAGCCGGCGCGTCAGTCAGAAAGGGATGGGCCCACCAAAAAAGACTACATGGAGAGGTATAAAGAGATAATGGCTGGGATCAAGGGCCGGGAGGATGTGGGAGAGAAGGCTAAAAATGCTGCCGAACGTTTAGGTCTGATATGCGGGATGAGAAACAAGACTAAGACAGATATGGCCGACGCCTTCAATGCGTTCAGTAAACGGTATCCTGACCTCGACGTCCCGTTCGAGGCTGAGGCTACAGAAGAGCAGCTGCAGGAGGCACGGGAGGCGGCTGAGAATCTGGCCCGCGCTGTCACCGTTCCTCCGAGGAGGCTCACCAAAAAAGACTTTCCGATCTGGCACCAGGCGATCAAGGATAAGATGGATAAACGGGCTGATGTGAGTTTAAAGGCCAGGAAGGCTGAGAAAGATCTAGGTCTTATGAGTGGGAACAGAAACAAGACTAAGGTCGTGCTGGAAGAGGCGTTCTCTACCTTCAGTCAACAGTATCCCCAACACTATATCCCGTTTGAGCTCGTGTCCATTCCAGTAGCGCCGTCTACTACTCCCGTGGTTGAATCGCGTATACCAGTGATACAGTTGGTCCCCCCACACGCCGGTCCAGACACTACTGGTAACATCCCTTCAACTTCTGGTGTAGTGAAGAGAAAGAGATCGCATGACGAGAGCAGTTCGACGTCAGACCCATCACAGAAACCGCCGCAATGGAAGTTGCCTTTAAAGAAGCGCAGACAACATATGCCAGTCGAAGAACAGGGGGCGCCGGCATATCAGGAAAGGGATCGTTCACCTGTTCAACCAACTGCTGGCCAACCACAGGTACCGGCCTCTGAAGAGGAGAGAAATGACTTCTGGAATATCTATTACAGAATTGAGGCAATAGTGATCAGACTTTCCGAGAATACCCCTGGCCTTCAAAGACTCGAGAATGAGCTGTCGGTGCTATTCGATCTGATACTAGGCTATGACAGTACGGCTAATCAGATTCAAATGGCATTCAATCTATTCAAACAAGACTTTCCCCAATTCCGTGACTGTTAGTCTCCCGGTGTTTGGACTCATATTTTATGTCAATTTTGTGTTGAATTTGTTTTTCAATTAAAAATCAA
>JAQIXR010000522.1:0-25324 GCA_034700825.1 Quadroppia sp. Gr-Ori-00064 | reverse complement strand
AAAAAACATAGTTTTTAGAATATTATTCCGTTCGCACTATCTACCGGGTCGCATTATATACCCTAAAAGAGGGTATTATTTGAAAGCCTTTACTAATATTTAATTAAAACTTAATGCAATTTTCAAATGAAATTAGATTTTATGTAACTTTAAAAATGTATAACAAATTCAATGCTTTAGTAATGGTTTTGATGAACATTGAAACTAACATTCATTTTGAATATTTTATAACTCATTTCTTAATATAAAACACCACTTATTGGCAGTGTTTTTGAATGACAGACACATAAAAGACAAGTCTAACAACCTTTTAATAACTCTTTTATATGGTTTGCCATTAAGTGAACTCAATATTAATATAATAAGTATTTTATTTATTCTCTATTATTGAACACAAACTAAAAGTAGAGAAAATTGTATTGAATTCACAATCACTTTCATATACGACAGAAATCGATAAAATTTATGTTTAATAAATAAAAGTTGTTTTATGTGTTTTTATGCAATAAATTCTGACCTCTTTTTTAGTCCAATTCTTTCTGCTATTGAATAGGAATTTGTATTTCATATTCTCTTTGATATATTCTTTCATCAAAAGTAATATTAAATTCTTTTGACTTTAAAATGCTATTGAATTTCAAGTATATCATCAAAATTAGTTCACAAGTGAACATCTCTTGGACTCCCAGTGCTCTCAACCCACACCAAAATCTATAGATTCAATGCTATCTCTACTTTAATACCTTTACCTCACTTTCGGTTGAATAAAATATATTTGATTTCATCGAAAATACAATTTTCAGAGAATATATAAAAAGGTTATAAATGAAGAATTGATGGAAAATTTTAGTAGAAATCTAAAGTCTATTCTCTTTATATTCAAACATAATATTTATTTAAAATATTTTATTTTATATAAAATTATAAAATGTGTGCAAAAATGTTTACATTAAAAGCAGTCCCAAAAGTATTGCATTTATTGTGATATTTAATGAATATTTCGATAAAAATAGTTTTTTGTCTAATATTGAGCTTCACTTTACGTCTGATTGAATGCATAACAGGTTTTCTCTTTCAGATGTTCAGTACATGTGATGAAAGAGTCGGGAAAAAAAGTATTTTTATTTAAGTCAAAGCATTTTATTGAAACCAAACAACTATTTTCAGTGATTTCAGTATTTTTTTTTTTGTTCATTCAAATGCATATTCTTTTGTATTCTTCGCTTTGAAGAAATTTTATATTAAATCAATAATTCTTTTCATTGTTTTTCCAATATTTAAGAAAATGAGAAAAAAAATCTAAAAAACGAAAAAAATTGTATTTGAATTTAAACGACATAAAAGACACGCAAACAGTTTGTGACACTATTACTGAAGTCCTAATTTAGTCTTCAGTCTAACTGAATGTAAAAATTGTGACGAAGACAGCGGGCGGTCGTGTTTCATATGAATCTATCACCGGTTGACACGAAATCATTGCCTCTATAGTAATCAACGACTCATTTGAGTGTCATTTTGTGTTAGACATTACATTCACTTCATATCTATCATTGTTAGCTCTGATTCGTAGGCCAGGGATTGTGTGCCCCATACCGGGTCTCGATTCTAATTAGGCATTTATTAAATATTCGTAACCACTTTTAGGGGTATTTCCAATAAATAGATTGGATTAAAATATGATTTATATATCGTATATAAAGACATGAAAATATATTTTGATATTAAGACTAATTCTCAAATAAAGTAAAAGTAATGAAAATTTATTCAATATTTTCAAAAATATTTTTTTTTTGAAATACTATTTAATATTAAAATATTTTTAATCAAAATATGTTTTCGAGAAATCATTTAACAAATATATAATTTATTTTTGATGTCTTTTAGATGAAAAGACATTATAATACTTTTTTATACTTATATTTACTTATATTTATCTTTCAATACAAACCCTAACTATAAGTTGAAAACCTTTTCTATAATAATAATCCTTAATATTTAATATGAATAAACATTTCATTGAATATTGAATTCTATTTATAGCTATCGGTCGGTGTATTACAAGCTGAAGAACTTCCAGGTCTAGATATGTCCGGCACAAGTGATCCTTATGTTAAGGTTTGGCATATTTTGTTATTTAATGAAAGTTTTAATCAAATTAATAACAATTTATAAATGATTTTCCATAAAAAGGTTTATCTATTGCCGGATAAAAAGAAAAAGTTTGAAACAAAAGTTCACAGAAAAACATTAAATCCAGTTTTCAACGAAACGTTCAATTTTAAGGTAATTTTTACACCCCTTTCCCCTTCCCATTCATTTGTACTAATTGTTAAACAAATTTCATCCCACTATAGGTTCCGTACGCAGAGATCACTACAAAGACACTGGTTTTTGCAGTTTATGATTTTGATCGGTATTTCAAATGACATTTTCTTACATTCAATTCGTTTATAACTTTTATAGCAATTGTTTTTTCGCACAAAAATTCACATTCAATTGATTTTGAAGTGAAGTGTGTTTTCATTAAGACATTTGAATCTCAAGTTCTTCACTAAAATAGAGTCTTATATTCATTATGAAATCGATTGAGTATTTGATTGAAAACTAATTGCTTTCTAAAAAAGAAATTTAATATGTTTTAAAATTTGTATTAAAAACAGATATATAGACAAAATGAGTGGGAGTTTAAGCAAAGAGACCACACATTCAAGTCTGAAACCTATCCTATCCTTAAAGAACACTTTCCTGTATTGAAGAAATGAAAGCTATATTAGTTTTGAACTCAACCCTCGAAACACTGTTTTTCTAATAATGTTTTAATTAAATTACTTTTTATTTAAATTGAATTTATTTCATACAAACTCTCATAATATTGTCTCAGAGATAAGGGTAGGAAATAGAGTAAATGTTGTGGTTTTGATCCCTTTTTAATCATTGTTTGATTTTTGTATTAAATATTATATTTATTTTGTGTCAGATTCTCAAAACACGACCAAATCGGTGAAGTGAAGATACCGTTGAATCAAATTGACCTTGCGCAGACTATAGAGGAATGGAGGGACCTGACCAGCGTGGAAGGTGAACAGGGACAGGTATGACAACCACTACCACTCATAGCCAATACATTAACAATTTTTTTCGTTTCATAAATTTTTTTATTTTGTTTTTCATTTACATAAATATAATATTTAAAAGTCGTATAAAATTTATTTATCATTAGTTGTAATGTAATTATTTGTTGTCTTTATTTTCATTACACGAAAACATATTATTATTTGTTAACCATTTAAGTGAAAGTCTCGTCAAATCGTGAATATTATATCATATATTGTATAATTCACTCGTGATTTTGCAGTAGTTTTTTGTCGTCCGTCCCGTTAGCTATAGTGTTAGGCGTTGGTGACCAGTGGTCAGGCTATTAAAATTAGGTCGATATTTAGGCCAGTCGTGTCATATATGTGTGCGCTTTTATATACAGTGTATTCTGCATATTCTGTATGTGTGCGTGAATTTAGTAATGCTTTAGATGTCGGTGCAGAGCATACGGTGCTTGCAATGCATGTGATTGTGTCTGTGATTGACTTGTATTACATGTAATGTATATTACATTAGAAAAAATGCCAATTTTTGAATGTTTTTTATGTATTTGGTTTGAAATATCCATTTTGTTGAATGAAATGCAAAATAATATAAATATTTTTTGCCAATGATTTCCTGCATATTATAGCACACAATATGTTTGGCACATGTTTTGCATCAATGAATTACAATGTTCTATAACTTGTGATAAATATTTTGTATTAGATTTTGCTGTTATTGACAAATATTTTAAATGTTATCTTATATTTATATCTATATATTGATCGACAGTTTTCTCATATAATATATAAGTTTTTCTATAAAAATATTATTATTATTATTATTATTATTATTAACTTTTATTTATTTGTCGTTTTTTTATCTTTTTCTCTCTCGCTTTCATTCATTCAATTCTTCGGTTTTTTCTATTGATTTGAACTGAAAATTTTGATTAATTTTGTTATAAATCGCGAAAAAAATCGACTGCGCTCTGAAAAAAACGATACCATATTTAAAATGTAATTTTCTATCGATTAATAATATGATTGGCTTTGAAATTGTGAACAAAAAATATTAAACAAACCATTAATTGCCGGCTCATAAAAAAAATCCAAAATCAAATCAAAATTAAAACAATTAAAAAAAATGCAAAAATTAAATGCAACTCAAAATTAAAACTACAAAAAATCATTTAATACTTTGTGTAAGTATTTTGTGTTCAAATAATATACATATTATTGTATTAGTTTTGATGGCGTTTTGTATTGATTGGCTGTTTATATGTCTGTCTCTCCGTATGTTTTGTCGTATGAATCGTTTTTGTGTTAATCCTCACAATCAATATTCAATATTTTCAATCCAATCGTTGTCTCTCGTGTTCTCTCCACTGCTGTGCTTATATACCTGTGCTTTTCATACCTCTCTTTCTCTCTCTTTCATTCCTTCTCATAGATTTTAGACCACAATTCATAACCCCTTAACATATGGGCAACAAATAGCTTGAAATTACGAAATCATTTTTACCTCAAATTATCTTAGATTTAGGGCTTTCCTCTCATTGTGTATCTGTGCCTAATCTCCAGAACCCATAAATATTTTTGTCATTTATTTATTTCTTTATTGTTTTTTATGGATATTTTGTTCTAATATATAATGTGTTCAAACATTTTGAAATTAATTCAATATAAATCATATATAAAAACAATGTTATATTTGTTTGGATATTATATTACATATTCTCTACTCTAATGTTATATCATTTGAAATACAAGTTATAACCCCTTATCTCACTGTAATGAGAAGTTATGGCAAAGATATATACGAAAGGTTAGGGTTTACACGACTATCTCGGTCTATAGTTACTGTATATATGATTATATCATCAAAAAGTACAGGTATTTCAACATTGAATTCGTCTTTGAAAACACTTTTTGAATCGATTTTTGAGTCAATAATAAACATAAAAACAAAATAAATACAAAACTTTTGCGACAAACAGAATATTCTTTACATATGAATAGCAATGAATATAAGTATATATTATAGAATATAAACACTTGTTATTTGAATAAAAATGAGCTCAAAATCCTGTTTCATAATAGACTCGAAGCCTCGATAGCCATGGGATTAGAGATTGCATGGGTTTTGCTATCAGTTTCTAAAGTCATTCGTTTGTTAAGTCATTATTTGAATTGTTTTGTTCATTAAATTCATAGAAAGATTGAAAGAAATCCACTCATACAATGTGACCTTGGTTATCGTTATCACAGTATTCTCAATTATAGCATTAATTTGAAGGTTTCATTCATTTCACATCAAATCCAATCTGTTTTTTCATAACAAAAAACTCCATCTCATATAATATGACTTATATTTGATTGAATTGTTGAAAGTTTTCTACACTAAAAGTTACAACAAATTCAAGACGTGATGTGTTTTCGGCATTTTATTGCTTAAAATTTAAGATAACAGCACTGATAGGGTATTGCACATCATGTTGAAAGACCCAGAACTTAGACATTACTTTATTTACGATTGATTTTAGTTACTAAATATTTAATATTTAATTCAATATTAATAACAATTATATAATAATAATATTATTTATGACTTTTTTTACTTCAATTCATTATATTTTATGACATTATTTCATATGAATTTCAATACAATTGAGACATAAAATACAATGAAATATAATTCTTCGAAAAGATATGAATTGCACTAAATATTTGTCAACAGAAACCATAGAAAATATTTGCAATTAATAATTAATTGATAATTAATTTGAATGTTTGAGCACTTTATATACATATATATATATCTATAGTTATTATACATTCGTATAATTTAGTCAAAATATATATTAGATTTTGGTGTAAATGTCGACCAAACAATTGATGTCATATTTTTCGATATAATATTGATATAATTTATTCAAATGATCCGGATTGTGATATAGGAAAAGTTGGGAGACATATGTTTCTCACTTCGTTACGTTCCCACCGCTGGGAAACTTACGGTTGTTATACTCGAGGCCAAAAATCTGAAGAAGATGGACGTCGGAGGACTGTCCGACCCCTACGTCAAGATAGCACTTATGATGAATGGTTGGCATTATTTATTAATATGTTTTTCGTCTAATCTTTTGTTTTATTATTTTTTATATACAAAAAAAACAATTTCTTTGAGAAAAATATTAGTTTTTATGAAATTTGATATAAAATATGTTTAATGAGATTTTGCGATAAATATAAAGAAATTTATTTATATTTTTTTGTTGTTGAGATTTTATGAAATTCTGTTTCAAAAAATTCAATTATCTTTTGAAAATAATTTACATTTTTTAATGAAAATTAAATTATTTTCTAAACAAATGAAAAATTATTTAAAACTTTAATGAAATGCTTAATAATTGAAACGAAATTCTTTTGATTTTTAAACAGAGAAATAATTTTCAAAATTAAGATATATTTTAATTTATGTCACAAAACTTGACACTAATTCTAGTCTTCTATCCGAAGGGGTTTTTGTATTAACTTCTCTTTAGATATAAAAGACAGTCTTAAATGAATTTTGATATTACTATACAATATGTGATCAAATCATTAGACTTAATTGAAAGCAAAAACTGATTGAAACACTTGTTATGAACACTAATGTTGTAAATGCTGTTCATCTGTTCGTACAAACCATAGGCAATTCAGGTGTTGTTTATTCAATAATTTAAATAATTTCTACAAATATGTGAAAAAGTCATTTGATGTCAGAATAGCAGATATGTTGAAATGTTGTCTCAATTGAAGCATAAGTCTAATAATGATGTCTTTGTTTGTCATCTCCTGTGCCACAGGAAAGCGACTCAAGAAGAAGAAGACATCGATAAAGAAGTGTACACTTAATCCCTATTACAACGAGTCGTTCACTTTTGAGATACCTTTTGAACAAATACAAAAAGTTCATTTAGTGGTCACTGTTGTCGACTACGATCGCATCGGCACTTCCGAACCCATTGGCAAAGTATGTCATTTTTCAAACAATATTTTCTTCAAAATTCATATAAAAATCAATTAAAATAATATAAAATGTTATTTAAATGTTATTTAAATAATATAATAAAAGCTGATCACAAATAAGGAGAAAATGATTTTGAGTGAAATATAGGTTAAAAGTTCATAAATTGTGGACTCAATTATCAGATATAGTGAACCAAATGGTTAAATGAATCCTATTTTTAATTCATTATTTGAGTGCAAATTATAATTAAAATGATGTCTAAATCACACTTTAGGTTGTGTTGGGCTGTAATGCCTCGGGAACAGAGTTGAGACACTGGATGGATATGTTGGCGTCCCCTCGAAGGCCTATAGCACAGTGGCATTCCCTAAAGGATCCGGAAGACAGTGGAGGCAAAGAGAACTAAATGAAGACAACTTTGAATCGAAAAAATCTATTAATTAATATTTTATGAGAAATTTTTTTTATTATTAATTGTGTTTTAATCCAATCGTTGAGAAATGAATTGTTATAACAAAAGCCTCTCTTTTGAAACACAACTCCCAATGAAATGATCCTGAATTTCGGTGACTTCACAAAAAAAAATTTAATTAATACTAAAACATAAATATTTGAAAAAATCATTTTTTGGATATTTTGTAAATTTTAAAAACATTTTATTTTGTGTTGATTTTTATTCATTCATTTTTGGTAACAAAAATTTTTAGAATATTTAATACTTTCGTTATTATAACGATTAGTGGATATAAAAATTGAAATTTAATTTTTCTATACTATTATTCAATGAAATTATTATCAATTAATGTATTTTTGAATGTCTTTTATGTTTAGCCGTTATATCAGAAGTGATTTATAATGAATTTCAATGCATATAATGATTGCACAAAATATATCCAATTTCTCCCTTTGAACACATATTCTCTAAAACCCTAATTAAATATAACTATTAATTGTTGAAAATATTTTAATTATATTAAACAAAGAATAGTTTTTGTCGACAAAAACCGTGAAAATATTGAGTGCCATACAATATGCCCGACGTTTTCATATCTCAGATTCAAATCTATTAAATATTATCGCATTTAAAGTATTTCAAATCCAACACAAAAAGCATTTAATCCCACAAATGATTATCTAATTTAATCATAGAGTTTAATGAGATTATTATTTAGTGAAAGAGTTTTAAAGAAATATATAAAACATTTACATTGAAAGCCACTATAGATATGTCTCGACATGAATATAGTGCTAAAGAATGGTTCGGAACACGAGTGCAACAAAACATTATACACTGTATTCAAATCAAACACATTTTAGGTGTGTTTTGTGTTAAGTGCTGTATGTGACAAGAGTTTGAAAATACATTTCTCAAAACAAATGTATATTTATTTTTAGTAAAAATATTATCCAAAAATCACCCCTTGAGACAAGATTTGAATAGTGTTGTAAATATTATAATTATTTTAGGCCTAAAAATACACATATTCTATACATATACCCAAAAAACACTATTGTATTGTAAAAACCACTCAATTCTAATGTTTTATCTTTTGCTCTTCATTTGAAAATGCATTTTTTTGTCCCAATAATTGTTTTGTTATTATTTTATATATATTTTTAATTAAGTATTAATTATTCATCGAATTTATAAATTATTTGAACTATTTTTTATGGGTTTTATTCCATTGATTCTCAAACAAACGTTTTTTGGTATTTATATATTTCCCGATTAAGTTCCCCTCAGAACCATCTGGCCCTCAGGGGTCAGAGTACAGGTGAGAGGGCAGCGAAACACATGGATCTCAAATATGAAAAAATTGAACATTTATTCAATATATAAATTATTATTAAATATATTTATTGATTATTATTACAATTAGTTAATGAAAACCATTGATAATAATCAATATTTATGAAAACACTTTAATATTATATAATTATTATAAATATATATTTCCCGAAAACCTATTGTTATCTGAAAAGTATTGTAAATTTTTATCCAAAAAATCACTTTTTGTGATCTCTTTTGATTATTAGATGTTTCTCTCGGTTTTGAGTAACAAAATATATGAAAAAATTTGTTTAATATAAACAAAAACTTAATTCTAATCATTATTATTATTTAAGGTTTTTTTTGTATAGAAAAAGAGTTTTTGAGTGAAATTCTGGTCATAAAAGAATATTCTGTTAACTGATTGTTAAATAATAATAATGATTACAAAACACTTTACTTATAAAGTGAGTAAAAATTTTCTTATTTGAAAATGAATTCAAACAATTGTAATGTAATTAAAATTAGTTTAATTATTATTTGATTAAAATTCTGTCAAAGACTTCAAAATTGAAGAACTATTTGTATTTCATTCAAAATAGTCTATTTCTGGTTGGACTCACTCTGTAGAGATGGTAAGGAAAGGGAGAATTCATAAATCATTCAAATAGTGGTTTATTATCTCGTCATTTCAGCCGTTCCTCAATTTACTAAAAGTTAACAAAAAAAAAAATTAACAAAAATTGAAATGAAATCAATTTTGTTATGTTTTTTTAGAAATTATTATTGTCTTGAATTAAGTCAAAAACAATTATATTTTATTAATTAATTTGAATTAAATTTATTTAAATTAAAACACTTTTAACAGATTTAAAGAATTCGTTGAATTTTATCACATATTCTTCAGATTAAATGCCAAACAATTATCAGAAAAATGTTGTCATTCAATAATATGGAGGCGGAGGTGTTGAGGGTAGAGGTGCTGATGGAATGACTATTCCAGTGGGCGCTGGAATTCCATAATTGACCGGGTATTGAACAGTTGGCTGTTGTATGGCTACAATCACCTGGACTTTGGGTCGTTCCTGCATATGACATCTCCATATGACGTACAGGGCGTGGACCACACCAGGCATACCACACATTAGGGTCAACAATATGTTCAACAATAGGTCTACATTACATCCCTTGACCGATAGCACGGCCAAAGGGGGGCAAATGAATGCCAAACAGATTTTAATGCACAAAAACATTATATGAAATCCAATTGAAAACTATTTGCGAATGACTTCAAAATATATGTTAAAAGTCATGAAACGAATAAATGAAATGAAAATTCATTATAAAATTCATTCTCAAAAGTAATGCATATATTGATTATTCACATAAATTGTGTCATAATATTCTTCATTGGATGTAAGGAATGACAAATAATGAGAAATTAATGAAAGAATTCTCAGAATATTTGTTTAATTTTAGTGCATAGCTATAAATATCGTAAAGCCATAGCGTAGCCATCGATGGCTTTCATATAAATTGATTGCATTTTTCAATATTAATTGATTTTAATTAAAATATTTTAAATAAGACTTTAATCATAAACAAAGAAATTAGTATTTATTTTGATTTTATCACATATTTTTTGATCGAATATTTTTATATTGAATGTCATTTTATTCAATAATAGGGTGGAGGGGGTGCTGATGGTGGAGGTGCTGATGGTCTAACAAATTGTTTTTCATTTGGCGCTGGAATCCCATAATTGAAGGGATGTTGAGCTAACTGTTGGACAGTTGGCTGAATGTTGGGCTCTGTATAAGCCCTTTGCACCACAATAGGGGGCTGTCGTGTGGCCACAATCACTTGAATGGTGGGCCGTTCCTGCATATGACTTCGGCAGATGACGAACAGGGCGTGAACCATACCGGGCAGAGCACCCAATGCTGTTAGCAATATGTTTAGTAAAAAGTCTACATTACACCCCTTGTCCAACAACACGGCTAAAGGGGGGCAAAAGAATGACAAACAAATTTTAATACATAAACACATTATTCAAATATGGTTTGAAATTATTAACTATTTGTGAATTCAAGTGAATATAACATCAAAAATATATGACACAAAATGTCATGAAATATAATAAAAGATTTCTTTGAAATTCATTATCAATTGCAAGAATTGTATTGATTTTTCTCATAATAATCTCGTGAGATATCGTCAGAATATTCTAAAATTGATGTAACAATTGACAGAATAATGCAATTCTTGTGCAGACATTGGTTTGATATGAAGTTAGAGCCATAGATGTCGTTAAGGGTTTGATTGCCAACACATAAGCATTTATATTTATTTCACACAATTCTTGTATATAACAAGAATTTGAACAATTTTTATATTAAATAAGCTTTTCTTAACCAACTATTTGTCAATTACTGAACATTGAAAGCAAAGATCAGACGTTAAGTACACTTAATTGAGACCAAAAGAATGCAAACATTATATTAAGAATTTATAACAAATTTCAACACAAATTCCAATCAATTATTCATGTCTTATATGATATAATCATTATTTAACGCATTAATTGAATGCAATCCTTTTAGAAGATCTGGATTTCTATCGCAAATATATTTGCATTTTATTCACAATTATTATAAGACTTATAGTAATAGAAAAATTGTAAATAAAATACAATTTATTTCAATACATAATTCATTTCAATTGATTAATACATTTTATTTGAAATATATTTAGAAATGTTTTCAAATAATTTAATATTTGTTTTGCTATAAATATTGTTATATTTGAGAGAATATTCTCATTCAATAGAGTCCAGTGAACTTTATTTCATAAAAATTTTATAATATTTTTCATTTTGAAAAAAGTTTATAAAATGACAAATAATTATCTATTTATTTGTTTGTATTCTGAAGATTGATATCATCTTTGATATCAGTTTTGACATCATTTACAATAATCTGTATTTGTTTTGTTGTCACAAATGTTATCGAAATATATATCGTTTATTGGTTTTGATGTTACATAAAAAAGATGCAAAAATTGATATTAATATAACATTGTCTGAAATATTGACTTTATATTCAATTTGTTACAAAACAAATGCAATAAAATGCAATAAATTCAATATTACATCATTTGAGACATCTTTAAGATTAAAGAATTTGTTTAAAAGAATTTATCTTTTTATAAATCGATTATCTATTTTGCATTCGGCGAGAGAATAATATTGAGCTCAGTGTAACTAACCTTACTGTACTGTACAGTGCTTTCACATCTGTGAATAACTGTATTGTTATTCACATTGTTATTGTTATCCGATATTAAAGTAAAATATTGTCGACAAGAGGTTGAAAAACCTTCAGTTTTGAGATTTCCTCTTTTGTTGTCTACTTATTGACAGTTTATTCACACATTACTCACGTATTTATGACATGTATCTCAAAAAAAAAATGTTACCACACTTTGAAGCCTCGAGTCGTCCATTGAATCTGTTTTATCAGTTCGTTAGCCATAAGAAGTGTCAACGAATTCGTTGACACTTTGAAAAGCGAATTATGAAACCTCTCAATAACTGAGCCCCAAATCAAAGATTGGATTTGAATTGAATTGTTATATAAAACCATTAATTATTCGTATTTCAAATAAATTAATTTTAATCCCAATTACATTGAAATACTAAAGAAGTGATAATTCATTTGATATTTGAATTCTCTTTAAATTCTGTTCAAAAAAATTATTGAAATATAAAACAGAATTAAAGACTTCATTTGACTAGCATTTGTTGCACAACACATACTCTACTTATCGTCCGATTATATAATATATGAAATTGAATATTAAGTTAATCTCGAGATTGACGTTAAAGTGAAAGTTCAATGCATTTCACATTTATTTGATAAATATATAATAATCTCATTTGCATTAATACCATAACCAAAGTTCGTTTGCTTTAAGACGTGATTTTTGGCCAATATTTTTACTTTAAAATTGAAACATTCAATGAATTTATTGCTTAAGTATTTGTCAACTTTTTATATGTAATTTTCAGTCGTTATTATAGCAAACGGTGTTTTAAACTGACTTTTGAGCTCTTTATCGAAAAAGTTTTGATATGACTTCTCATTAAATGGAGTTTTTTTTTTGTTGTAAAATTATCCGAATATATAAAGTCTAATATCATATAATAGTTACAATTGTAAGACTTGTATTGAATTGCATTCGCTTTCAATGTCTTTCATAAGTAAGTCTTCACTGGATTTAGTTCAAGGGTCTGAAAATGCGTGACATATGCTCTGAACTGTTTTGTGTCCACAAAAGCGATATTATATTAAATATTAGCTTCAATTACTTCAAACATTTCACTCAAAATAACCTGTCATTCACTTGTCATTAAGAGCTTACAATAGCTTTGTATTAGAGGTTATTTGGTTTGTGATTTCGCCATTCAATCACATGATTCACCAATACTACAGTCTCTCTCATATGGTCTTTGTTTTCATTTCATTTTCATTTCTTTTCCATTATTTCAAATGATATTTAAAAATAATCAAATGATGCAAAAGTTATGCAAAAAATGTCTGCAAAAAAGTAAAATTTGAAAAATAATATATTTATTAACATTTCTTTGAAAATATTCTTCATTTGACAACAATTGTAGTATTGAAGTAAATATATATTCTTATCGTGTCTTCAAATATAGATAAACGTTATATAACTGTAAAACTAAGCCAATAGTTCACGAATTCATTGAACAATTCTCAGAGGTATTGATGAATATTCAGGTCATTATTCGTGGGAGGAATTCATGGGATTTGTTGGAAATATAGATAGAAATGTCATTTTTGTTGAGAATAAATTGATAAAAGCGTCTGTTCTTTACATTTCAAGATTCGGGTCAAAACAATATTTTCATAACGAAAACAAATAATATTTTATTATTATATTTATATAATTCTTATTAAAAATAAATGTTTATATTTTAGTGTTTATCAAAATTATAATTAAAACATAAAATATTATAAAAAAAATATTTTTCAAAACATTATATATAAATAAATTCAATGAAAGTTTAATATAAAAAAATATTCAGAATATTATAAAAGTGTTTATAAATTACTTCATTTATAATCAAATTAAAAACTCTATAAAAAATCACAAATTTTTGTTAATTTTTAGACTATTTTATAATAAAAAATAACTTTTAATAAATAAATTTCTAATGCATTTATGTATTAGAAAATCATTTGTCACTGAAATTCATTTCCTTTATTGAAAATATAGTGAAACCCAAAAAAATATATATAATATCTATTGATATGAAAGAGTTTCGTTGAACTCGTCTTCAGAGCTGTCATACAATTCATATTTATTTTTCTAAATTGATTCATAACTTCATATTTTTTTTGTTCGCTTCTCATCCGAATATTTTGGTCGAACTTATACATCAAATTCGTATAAATATTTATCATTTGAAATATCGGTCAAAAAGTATTCAAAGCATACATAGAAAATGCCATAAATTTGATTGACATTAGAATAATAATGAATTTTAACGACAATTTCCATTCGTTGCAAACATTTCATTATATGAAAAATCACTGCAAAAATTTCATACGAATTGCACTAAACGTAAGACTCCATTGAATGCAATAAAATTGCAAAACATTTGAAGAAATCATTAAAATTAATAATAAATAACAAATAATTTGTTTTTATATTGTGATAAACACTAGAATTTAAGATCATTTATGGCCTAAATTTGAATGGATTTTGTCGTTAATAATTTATTGTTGACTTTTATAGTGAATTAATTGCAACCCAACTGTGAGTGAATGCAAAGAGAGAATTGGTATCAAAAAATATCCAGAATTATTTATCGACTAAAAATCCAGAGCACTGGTAGTCTTTGCCCTGTTTTGGTTAAAACTGCAAACATCACTATCTCTTCCATTCTTTAATAAATACAAATCTCATGACATCCATGACATCCGCCCACACACTATAACCCATATATTCCGATACAAAGAATATTCTGCACAAGAGATACCTACGAAAGCACTGTTAGCTCAAGATATAGCACTGTAGCTCCGCTTCACTCATACGCTTCCGGGTTTGGCATACAATTTAAACTAATATTTTAATTGCAAATTATTGTTGAATTTGTAATTTTGGGTTCAATTGTGTGCAAAACATTTGGCATAATATTTGGGGCAAAGAATCAAATAATAAACAGAATAATAGCTTTTATTCACAAAAACAATTGTAATTAAATTAGTGTTTCATTCGATAACAAAAAACAAACAATTTTCACAATTATTGCAGTATTTTTTTGAACAGTTGTTTGCGATTCATATAATGATAAAAAATGTATTTATTTTTTTGAGATAATCTCATAATTCGTTTGGATTTTGTTTTCCTATTCTTCTATCAATAGTAAAACTCAATTCGTTTTTCCCATTATATACTATAACATTGGCGAACGTGTAGGCGTGAGAGCACTGGGAGTTGCGAATGGAGCACATAGTGATGAGGGACTTATAGAAAGAGATGAGTGTACAGAATGTACAGAATATTCTTTTCTTTGAAGGGTCGATGCCTTCGCATCGATTCCTTTGCATAACCGTTACATACAATGATAAAAGCATTCATTTTTCAACACATTTCACATAAATAATGATTTGATTCATTATTTCATATAAAATGATATTATTATTATTTCATGTTTTGTTTGATATTATTTTACATTTCACTTATTCTTAAATAAAAGCATCTCTTTCTCTGTTGAATACATTTTCATATTTTGACACAAATTTTATTTATTTTAATTCAATGAACAGTAAAACAAAAATAGGATATAATTTGCTCTAAATATCTTTAATACCCTTTATATCAAAATATTATTTTTAGAGAAAAATATTTGTTTATAATCAGATTAGAAATTCCAACACATGGACAGGCTATTGCAACCGGGGCACTAGGTCTTCGGGCACTAGACCTTCAAAAGTGTTTTGTATATGTTTTAGGATTTGTTTGGTTTTTAAAATATATTTTTTGATCAAATGCTAAGATGTATATAAAGTCTCAAATATTTTAAATTATTATTGAATACAAATATCGTACGAGTGCTCAATATGTGTGTATTTCCCGGCGTATTATTGTCCTCTGGGCACTGACTCGAGCACCGGGAAAACCTAGAACCCAGTTGGGCACCTGACCCTTCAGATTGAGCACATGTATTACATTGTTATAAAATGTTTAAAATTTGAGTAATTATTAAATAATTATTTGATTTCAAAATTAATTTCATTATTATTGTATAGACTTTTATATGTGTTTAATGATAGCGTTTATAACGCATTTGAGAAGAATATTGTTATATAAATATATTTATATATCATATAATATATGTTATATAATATCATTTGATCTGAAAATAAGTGTTTTTTATATAAATATGAGACAAGAATTGAAGTCAAGAATTATTGTCTTCTATTCCCCTTGTTTTGGTTGTTCAGCAAAAAACTAACCATTAATTTGTTTTGGGATTTGATCACAAAATATGATATAAAATCAATGAAAATCATCACAAAAAACGATAAAAAGTCTGACAACAAATACTTTAGTGATTTGAAAATATTATAAGAATTGACATTCAATTCTCAATTATTATATAATTATTATTATTATATAATATAATTCAATGTATTTTTTCAAATATCAATAGTTCAATGAATTGTCTGAATATTGAAAACAAATTGAAAAAACTAATAGAAAAGTAATTTTTCATTCAATCTATTGATAAAATTTCCGCTGAATTGAGACAAAAACAAATCAAAAATAAACTGTAATAATAATAACAAATGAATTGTTTTCGTGTTTTTTATTATTTAATATCTTTTATATTCTCATTGAGTTCACAGCAAATGATTGTCAAAAAATGAAAGCATAAAT
Organism: Quadroppia sp. Gr-Ori-00064; assembly: GCA_034700825.1. NCBI lineage: Eukaryota > Metazoa > Arthropoda > Arachnida > Sarcoptiformes > Quadroppiidae > Quadroppia > Quadroppia sp. Gr-Ori-00064. The sequence continues at coordinate 8,490 of JAQIXR010000522.1, read as the reverse complement.
GGTTTTGAAAAACTTTAATCAAAGAATGAGAAAATATTCTCTATTTTTAGTATTTATTAAATAAAATGTGAATTAAATGAATTGAAAAGAAAATCATTAAAAATAAAAAACAAACACAAAGTGAAAGAAGTATTCATTTGAAGAATAAATGATTTTTTTCAATGTTTTTATCTCTCATAAGATATCAAGAAGTAGTAAAAGGAGTAAAAAGAAAGGCAAAAAATAGTGGAAATCCTAATGATTTTCATTCACTGATTTCCGTGCATGCGTTCCGACCATCGGATTCTGTTGATGTCTGTGCTCTCACTCAAACACTATAACTTTCCCCAAACTGGCTGTGCTCTAAGAGCACGAGTGAGTAATTTCTGACATACACTCCAGAATTGACGACAATTTATATGCTTTGGTATAAAAAGCATTTTCACAACAACTGATTCATCAGAAAATATTTGTAACGAAAACTGGACGACAGAAGCGTTTGCTTCACTACTGACAGTCATTTATCACTAGTAGTATTGATAGGAATTATTTGCAAAACTTTTATTGCATTTTTTGATATAAAATTGTTTTGCAGTAAAAGTCATTTATTGATAAATTTTACACAATATTTGAAAGTCATTTATATTTGAATTGATTTGCAAAAACAAAGTCATTTCCAATGCCTTCTTCAAAAGTGGTCTCACTTTCGATGCTTGGGTTAAACAACTTGAAAGACGACAAACTTCACTATCGTATTGTAATCCTGGGCTCAGCCAAAGTCGGTAAGTGTTTGACAAAATCATTCATATTTTATATCATTTAATCAAAAAATATTATCATTTGTATTGATTTGAATCGAAATTCAGTTCAATATTATTTATGACTTTATTTTATTGCAAAGACATTATTGATTGCATTAAGTGTTGACAAACTATTGATCATATCTTTACACAATCGCAACATTGAGACTAATGTCAAACGAATTACTTTTTATTCAATTACAAAATATAAGAAAACATTTTTATTCAAATTGTTGTCTATTTTTTATAAAGTTATTTACAGTTATATTCAGTTATATTCAGTTATATTCAGTTCTGTCACAAAAGAAATCTTTTAAAGCATTCAAAAGCTAATAAATAATGCGATTCAAGAGTCCCTATACTGTGACCAAGAGTAGTTTGAATGCATAACTGAACTTTATTTATAACTAAACCGATAAACAAAAAGTTGAAAAATCTATAATTTTATAAAATTTTACATAAAAATAACTTTTGTTATTTCAAAGCATTTATAACAATATTGTTTCGAAAGGCAATTCAAAGCACCGGTGCTTTACATGAGATACGAAACGAGCGAAATATAAAATAAAATCTTTAACTCAATTTCAAAGCCATTTCACCTAAACATAAAATGGTTTAAAAATTCTCATCTTTTAAATGATAACAACAACAAAATGTGTTTAAAATTGCAAAACGATTTAATGGTTTATAAACTCAAAAACTCATCTCATATTTGAATTGAAATAATTTAACACAAATTTCTCTTACGAATCGATTCTCGTTATAAATGGGTTTAATGTTTGGTAGACTTTGTGACCGACTTATGGAAATAATTGAATAACACCCACGCGTTCACAATATATTTTAACCCTTGCATCCAAAGTTCAAACAGCACCGGCAGATGCGATGCCTCTATCGTATGACTTACAGAGAGCTCATGTTCTAAGTGCTCATACAGTGCTCACACAGTGTTGGGCGCAAGAAATTGGGTCGAAATTGAGTCTCATATTCTCTATACTTAATATCAAAAACTGTTATCACTTTCGCAACTCTAATGAATATTAACTTTATTTTTATGCAAATTTCAATCAAAATTAATTTTCGCTCTTTTTTGGTACAAAAATTTATTTGAGTTCAATTATATGCCTTTCAACTGATAAATATCGGAGCACTGGTAGGGCATAAACAGTCTGTGATGAGTGGATTCCGTATGAAAATGTTCACTAATAAGTTAACAACCTCTAAGAGCACAGAATATTCTATATTCTGTACTCTATATTCATTTACTTTATTACAACTCAAGTATTGCTTATGAATGAATAGCACACTATTAGACAGAAGATTATTCCGGGTATTAATCAAGTTATCGAAAAATTTTTGCACTTATCTTATGATCAAATATTGTTTGTTTTTTTGATTACAAAATGTTTAGTGAAAACCGTTTTCACATTTGTTCACAATTGGCAATAAGGAAATGCAATGGATATGGAGTTTAGAATAAATTTTTCAATTTTTTTTTCAAAATACAAACATTTTTATGAATTTATATTTTATTGCAATTCATATAAAAAAGTTTAAAAGTAAAAAAAATATAATATAAATAGTATTTACAAAAAAATGTATTCAAATAATTTGTTCAATAATAGATGAAATGATAAGCTTTGTATCGATTGTTATGAAGTATTATATTATATATGAATAGAGAAAAGAGTGAAAAAACTATGAATGACATGAATGGGAAAGTAATTGAGAGTTCAGTACACTTCTGGCCATCACTTCAGAGTTTATCGCTTTTCCTTATTATCAATACTCTTGAAAATAAAGCATTTTTATTATTAAATTTTCATAACCTGTCTCTCGAATGCTTACTATTATTATATGGAAAAACAAAAAATAAGATTTTTTTGTCACAAGATTTAAACAAAATTTTTTACTCAAAAAATATCTTTTAATTGAATTGAATTTAATCTTTGAGTTCAAGTGTCTGTCAATTTTGATATACACTGAGACTAAAGCCATTCACAAGAATTTTGTTTACAAATTGTCTAAACATTTATTGATCTCATGTTTAATGTCTTTTCATGTATGCAATGTTCAGGTAAGACATCAATAGTGAAGCGCTTGTTGTCCGACAAGTTTGACGAAACACACAAACCAACGGTTGAAGAGCTCTACCAAAATGAATACAAACTAAAGGACTCTGAACTGACGCTCACATTGGATCTATTGGACACAAGTGGCAGTTATCCATTTCCAGGTGCGAACCAATACAATAGCACTTTTGTTATCCATTGCATGCAATTTAATAATTAAAAATTCATTTTATTTTCCCTTTTTTTAAACCCATTTGTTTTACACCCAATAAAATAAAAGTTTTTCTTTGTATAAAAAAGTTTGCATTAACTATAGAATTGAATTCTCATTTCAATTATCTATATTTATATGCATTACTTGTGATATAATATCTTGTGATACAAAACGATCGCTAAAAATAACAAAAAACGATTTGAAATATAATTAGAAATCCAAAGAATATTCTTCACAAAGACCTTAAACGTGAGACACTATTTCACAATCGGATTTCGATAGCATTTTGTCATGAATTACAATTATATTGAATGCAAAGAACCATTGATTTCATAATCGTTTTTTTGAAATATTATATTCTATTCAAATTAAATCCCAATTCGTTTGGTGTGAACAAACTGTCCTCAAGTGGACGACACCTTTCAATGTCTAGCTTTTTTTAACTGATATTAATATCTAATCAAAAGCGATGCGAAAGCTGGCCATCAGTACAGGCGATGCATTCATATTGGTTTACGCCATCGACGACACCGATAGCTTTGATGAAGTGACCCGTCTTAAGGATGCAATCATTGCTGAAAGGGGGGCAAACCTCCCCCCTATAGTTACCGTTGGCAACAAATCAGGTATTTATTAATAAAACAGTGAAAGACATCTGAATTGTTTGCATATATTTCATTAGTTTTTAGTCAATGAATAATTGAATGAATAGTCAGTCAATAGTAAAAAATATTGATATGAATGACGTTTTCATTAATCAAAGAAATATTAATATTTCGCACAATAAACACAAATATATTAAAAACAAATATCATTTCAATTATAATATTCATTTTGATGTAAATAATGAAAAATTATTTTAAATGTCAAATATTTATTAACAAATGCAACAATTGTTTGATATTAGCCATGAATTTGAGTAATCATTCTTAAGGTCAATGAATTGAAAGAAAAATTCTAAGACATTTCGTGTGAAAAAATTCTGTTTAAAAAATATGTCTAAAAATCTTTTGTTTAATAAAAATTTTAAAAAAATGTTTTTAGAGTTTATATGTTTTCGTCTAAACTTTCAAACAACTAATTCAATAGAATCGGCACATATTGAAAGTCTGATCAGTGGGTGTTTAGACGCCCTGACCTCCAAACTGAGTTCAAACTCATTCAAACACCTACTTATATTTTGATATAATACTGAAATTTAATATTATGTGTATTTCTAATGAACGACTCATTGATTTTTTTTGAATAAAATCAAAACAAAAATATCTAATTTATAAATGAAAATAAGAAAAAATAAATATTTTGATTGAAAAGATTTTTGCTTGTTTTGAATGAAAGCAAACAATAGGTTTTGATTGCTTTCAAAGCTTTCAAAGCATTCAAAGTATTGTTCATTTTATTTGTTATTCAGATATTCATTTCATTTCAATTAATTGTTAGGAAAATAGTATGAAATACACGTGTGTTTGAAAAACATTGATTTCAGTATGACTTTCCATATGTACGGCACGTGTAGTATATTTTGTTACTGAATTACCTATACTATCATTTTTTAAAATAATTTTCAAATGTTTTTGTTATTGGATTTTGTCATAAGTTATAGGTTTTCACAATTCTATTGAAAGGACAAAAACCATAAAAATATAAGAATTAAAAAATGATTTTCAAATGAAACTAAATTTCTCGTAACTTTTGATTGAAATAAGATTTGGCGGACAAGAGGACAGTTGGCAAAGAATTGGCCGAAACCATAATTGGCATCGATTGGGAGATGGGTTTTGTCGAGTGCTCGGCCAAAAACAATGAAAACATTGTTTGGATATTCAAAGAATTGTTGCAACAAAAACAGACTAAATATATATTACAAAAGAGTAAGACATTGACCACAAGAGAGCCATTGGTTATCGTCTCTCCCCGTAACAAACAGCGCAAAGTCGCGCTCAAACCCCAGTCCTGTACTATATCTTAATCGTTTTATAAGATTATACAAAAAAAATAACATTTAAAGACATTTAAACAAATTTTGAAACAGTTTTAGTTTAAGAGTCATTTGTATGAATAGATTGAAAAACGATTTGCTATTAATTTATTGATAAAAAAAATACATAAAAATATAGTTTACAATACATTCCAATAACAATACAATTAAAGAGATTGTTATCATTGAAAGGATACTATTCTGTGGCCAAAAGACATATAATAACTTGTTTACCATTCATTGATATCAATCATTGGTCAGGGATGGGGAAGGGATGGAAAGGGATGGTTTGATTTTTTGAGAGCAATGTAATTAAATGTGTGAATATTATAGCCCTTACACCATAGAAATCTAAAATGTTCTTGCTTATAGACAGTGTGAGTGCTCTTTATATCACGCAATAAAACTGATGTAAAACTCAGGAATAATTTCAAAAAATCAAAACATTATTTCAATTGTTAACTGCATTCAAAGTCGTGGTTATACCCCGAACAGTTGATAAGGCATTGGATTGAATAACAATGAAATGAATGCATTGATTATTAATGAATGAATTAAATTATTATAACAATTATAATCGATATAAACATTAACTTATATTACATTATATTATACATTGTTTTCACTCTTAACTAAATCTTTATTATTATTAAGTGTGGAAAACAGTGAAACACTTCCGTATTTTATGTCTTTTTTATTTCATTTGTTGTGCTTTTACTTCAAATCAATCATAAATTTTTATTAGACATCACTTCTGGTGATGAAAGACTGCTCTCATATAATATGATATATAAAAGCAATCAAATCTTCTATTCTTACGGACTTCTTATGGACTTCTTATAGACTCTAATACTGTATTCGCGATATATATAGAGAGAAGAAGTTTATAAATATTATCAATGAATGGCTATATTATAACAAGTGTTGAATAAAGCAATACTTCTAATACGAAAATATAAACAACACTTAACGTCAAAATTAACTCAAACTGAAGATCAAAATCAATTAAATGTTGATTGCATTCATACTGTAATTGTTTCCGAAGTTTGAGTTTTGAATTTGTGCTAAAATTTTTTTTTTGTAGAAATAATGTTTATATACAATAGAAATATTAGACGAATAGAAGTTTTTAACAACATTTTAATATATTATACAATGTTATACATAATTATCAATACATTGATAAATAATAAAATATAAAATGCCTGAAAAAAATCAATTGTTTGGAAAACATTTGTTTGAAACAAAATTTACTAAAAAACAGTCCAGTTTTCAGTCCCAGAATTAAAGCCTTGTTTTTGTCATTTTGTATTTAACTATACATTAATATATTGTATAAAATTCATTGTTTACCGAAAACACAAATTTACAACAATTTACAGAATTTGTAAACATTTTGAAGGAATTACAAATGTTTTGTTTGTAAAAATATTCTGTACTTTACAATGGCTTCCAATAAAAAAAATGTTAAAAAAAATTTAATCAAAAATTTAATTAATGATTTTATTTGCATTTTATTTATATATTTTTATTTCATTTTAAACTAAAAATAAATTAAAAAACTTTTATTTTATTAAAAATGATTTTATAATTATAATTAAAACAAATATATTAATAAATATTTAAAACTAATCATTGGTTTCGCAAAATATATATAATTTTAAAACTCAAAATAAATGCTTAATTAATAGATTGAATTAAAAGCGAAAGTTTTGTCGAAATAATGAATAATTTATTGATTATATACCGGACACAAATCAAGGCATTCATTGGCACAGGTATTGAGTTATTGATAGAATTGATTATTAAATGAATTTTGTGTTTGATTTCTATGTAAGCGATAAAAGAGATCTGAAACTAAAATACACTTTTAATACAAGAAATTAATTCAAAAATAATTGATGCGATAAATAGGATAATAATATTTAATGACATTTTTTTCATAATAATATACACAAAAACTCACGAAAGCGTAAAATAAAATTATGTTTTTAATAGTAATTATTTTAGAAATTTTTAATGTAATCATTATTTACATTAGTTATGGCTTTAAGGCGTCGAGAAATTCACAATTCAATTGTAATTATAAAATAAATCAATTGTTTTTGATTGAGTTTTTCATTCAAGACTTTTCTCTCAAATAGTTATTAAAGTTTTCTTTTTCAATGACTTTAATAACAAAAAATCAATAAACTCTTGATTTAATTCAAACGACAGTATAGGAAGAGATCTATAAATTATTTTTCAATTCACAAAATCAGTTCATTTGGTTTGCAGTGAATGAGAGTTAAACACATTTAATGAAACCATTGATTAATGAATTGCTTATTAATTCTTTGTGTTTGAAAAGTATTAATATATAATGATTTGAACAATCAATTCATGTTTGCGTTAATGCTATCGAAGTCTCATTCAATGAAAGCTCTTCTCATAAAAAGTTATTTTCATTTTAAAATATGAAATATAAATGTGTTTAAAATATATTCAGTTTTTGCTTTGATTTACTTTTAGTTCATTTTTTCATAATATTTTTTGTGTGAATTCAACGAATAATTGCCAAAAAAGCCCAAACATGACGATAGGTCTGTTCGCGACTCCCCTTCAGATGCTCTTCTCGTTGCTTATGATGCAAGGCCTGAGTCTAACGATGTTCAGGACATTCCTAAACCAAGCCATTCCTCGCTTCGATCCCATGAGGTTCCAATTGAGTGTCGGCAACGTTGGCACGACTACAACGCCCGCACCCATCACTGATGCCCAGAATAATGTGTTCCCTTTCCTTCAACTGTTGGCGCCGTTTCTAATGCAACAGCAATTACAAAGAGCGCAACAAATGCAGTCATTTATGGCACCCAATGGACAACAATCAAATCAGCCCCAATCAGCACCGGTAGGCATTGGATTACCCTCTCAGCCCAATCAGAATCAGCCGTTGCCTCAAGTGATTATTGTGCCCCAAATGGTTCCACAATCGACACAGACATCAAATAAAGGTTCGGCGTCCACACACATCCCGGTTCAAGTAGAGCCCCCTGACAGGGAGGTGGTACCGGTGCGCGTCACGAAGCGTATGCTATTAAGGCCACCAAAGACTACCCGACGTCCGAAAGAAGAGTCGAAAAGAATGGAAAAAAGAGTCCATTCCGGCCCCCAACTGTTGTTTGCCACACCGAAAGCACCCGAAGGTTTTCGGCGTGTTATCATACCTCCGGTGACCGCAAATATATACCCAAAACCGAATCCCACAATCAGTACAGAAAGCATTGAAAAGGCTTTCTCTAAAACGACTAAACCTTACATTTCAAGCACACAAACGACTACTTCTGCCACCAGTACTGACGCCGACGCCGACGCCGACGACGACGACGATTATGATTATGAAGAAGAGTTGACAACAGTTCCAATTGACCAAAATTCTATCGATTTGGACGGACTGACCACTACTTC
>JAQIXR010000521.1:0-25337 GCA_034700825.1 Quadroppia sp. Gr-Ori-00064 | reverse complement strand
TCTCTCTCTCTCTCTCTCTCTCTCTCTCTCTCTCTCTCTCTCTCCTCTTTGATTCTCTGCGAACATAGAAAATAGGATTAAAATAATATATGAAATATTAATATAGAATTCAATTGAAAATAATTAAATAAATATTGTATTTCTAAGTCTTATAAAAGGATTTCAACAAATGTAATGAAAAAATAAAAAACAATTTATTATATAATATAAAAACATTTTATTTCTAAAACTCAAACAAAATATTTTGAAAAACATTTTGAATGAGAAAAATATATTTCAATTAATTTTTTGAATTTCAAAATTAAATATTGACTTTACGTACAATTTGTGTAAATAATAATTACTATAAAACACCTTTCGTTCAACAATTCTTTACCCCTTCGCCCCCTGTTCTCTATTTTCAAATTACTAGTTATTAAATAAAATTGTGAAGAATTTGATTGAAATTTGATTTTATTGTCATATTTATAATGCAATAAATAAAGAGGAAATCTTTTATTTTTTTATTGACATGACTTTGAATTAAATAGTATTTCATTCCTAACCTTAAGTTTGAAAATATTTTTGAATGATTTATATATAATTTTGTTGTTGTTGTGAAGGAAATGCTTAAACAAAATCACATATAATTTTCTTTGTCAACAATTTCTCTTTAAAAGTGATTTGTATTTCGAAAGTTCACCTGAAAAAAGGGTTTCCGTAAAATTGGAACAAATTATAAGATATATATAAAAACGTCTAATATTTGAGTGAATTATTCTATTCATTATATTCAAGGTCTAAATGGTGTGAACAAAAAAATTTCTATACAATTGTTAATTACATTACAATTTTCAGCCGAAAATAGGAAACTCTTTATCGAATACGGATTTGCCAGAGCTGTCACTCTTTTGACTACTTTCCTCTTTGCCGGCCTTCACATAACCGGTCTCTCCTTTGACGGCTGACAGGCCTTTGCTATCATGTGCTTCGCTGGCCTTCGCGGCCACTGCCGCCTGCGCTGCCTTATCACCCGAGGAATACTCGGCCAACTTTTTCGTGTGCTCACCGGCCGCACCGTTTTTGGCATTAGCCCTATCCCATGACCACGACTTTACGAATCCGTGGCCCCTGTCGTGTGAATACTCTCCGCCCGCCTTATAGTTCTTGTGCTCCAAGTCTTTACGTCCGTCCGCGTGTTTATCATAATAACTGCCCGTTTTGGCCACCTCTGCATTCTTGAACCCACTGTCCGACTCTTTGTCCAATTTTGCTAACTTTTTGCTCCCTTTTTTTCATTGAAAAATTATACAAAAATTAACTCATTTTCAAAATATTATAATCAAATAAATTATGAAAATATTTGAAACAATAAATACCCCCTTCTTTGTGCTCCTTTGAATGGTGTTCTTCGGCTCCGCTGTCATCGCTGTACCGATTGGGTCGACCCGAGTATTCATGTCTGTCATTATATTTAGGGGAAGGTATGTATTCTTCATAACCCGAGTCATAGAACTCTTTATTATCGGGACTGTTGTTATTCCACCTCTCATTCAATGGCTTGTTGTGGTAGTAGTACTGAACAGAAGGGGTACGTCTGATCACAGGAAGGATATGGCTCTTTGGCTCTGATATGAAGTGTCTCGTCTCAGAAGTAATACCTTTCTGTTCAGCGCCCGTATGTCTCGTCTCAGGCGTATTGTATAGCGTATCGGAAACGGTATGCCTAGTCTCAGGCACTGTATATCGCGTCTCGGGAATAGTATGTCTCAGTTCAGAAATCCTGGGAATCGGTGGAGGAGTGTTGTAGAATCTGGGCGCCGTTGGAGGACTGGTATACATCCTGGGCGCAGTTGGAGGGCTGCTGTAAATCCTGGACACTGCTGGTGGCGGAGGAGGACTGGTATACACATTATTAAAGTCATATCTAGTTCTTTGATCATAACTATGCGTCCGATCGTTATTATAGGGATTGTTATTAGATCTGAAAATATATTGACATTCAATGAAAACAAATAAAATGTGAATCAAAACTAATTTAAATAAATTTCTCATTTTTTACGATCCATTCATTCAATCATTTCTTAAATATATTTGAGAATAAAAATGTTATACTTTTTTTCAATAATTATTATTTCATTGAAAAAATACATACAATTTGTTCAACAAATAAGAAATGAGTTAAAGTGTCAGAAAAACCTTTGGCCACAATTGAGTGCACAGCGAAAAAACCATATTATTTGAATTTAAACACATATTTAAACCCTATTATTAACAGTGATATTGAAAACCCGTTTTCTGTCATTCGACAAAATGTGTGCAAAAGTGGTTTTTATCAAATAATATAAGAAATACTTTTCGGGGAAAAAAAATGTTAAAACATTTTTCATGTTTTCACTCAATAATTGACATAAACTTTTCAATTAATTTAAAAACTTTTGCATAATTTTTAATTACTATACAAAAACAAGAGTTTATTAGTTCATAGACTGAAAGGCTTAACAAATAATTATATACCGAATAAAAAGTAAGATTTTTTTAATGAAAATATTATATAACAAAATGATTGAAATTTTTATTACACTTTTCATTCATAACGTTTTAGTCATTATTTTATTCTTATGTCTTGTCTTATATTATATAAAGTTTTATTCAAATGTCTTAACTGAAAACAAGTCATTATTATGTAAGAAATAAATCTATTTTTGTGATTGTTATCAAATTTTAGTAAAATAATCCGATTATTGACTCAAATGACTTTTGTCTCAATATTTCTAAATATTATTATCAAAAATATTCATAAAATTTAAGCAAAATATTTAAATATGTTTTTATTGTTATTTTTTACTAAAAATCATTTAAACAGAAATTAATTATCAATTATATTAGTCGTCGTCGTCGTCATCGTCATCATGATGTATCAAGGCACTTTTAGATGATGATCCACCGCTCTTATTCTTCTGACCCCCACCACCACGACCTCCCTGGTCATTATGTTCAGTGGAAGTCCCACTTCCGATGACAGAGTCTTTATGTGGTCCACGTTTTGGATCTATTGGAGGCAGAGCACCATGGTCTTGTGAGATATAATGGGCGGGTGGATGGGGCCCATACACGGGCTCCTCCGTGTGTTCGTCACCCTTTCCTTCTCCCAAATGTGTTTCCAAAGTCTTATGAATGACTTCAACAGTGTTTTTATGGAAAACCTCTTTCGTTGTCTTATTTCCCTTCAGATTCCTGTCGTTTGCGTCTCTCTTAAGCCAATCGATGAGCGGTGTTATAAAGTTTCTCACCCTTTCCTCCGCTACTGAATACGTTTGATTGAAGTCGCGCCGATATATGTCTATAACATACTGTGCCGCCTCCTGTGCGTCGTGTAAGGGATCGTAGATGCGATGGTAGGTCTCGTTATATCGCTGTCGGATCCGATTCTCTATCGCCTCATGTTTTCTGCGATTGATTTTATTTGTCATTTCTTTCAAGAATTGCTTATCCTGTTCTCTGAGGTCATGGGGATGATAATCCTGCTTGCTGAATCCTGTGAACAAAGGGGCATAACATATATGTTTAAGAATTTAGGGCGAAATCACCCTTTGATTGTTTTTGAACATAACCTGAATATAAGTCACAAAAGAGTGATTGCATTGAAATAGCCTAACAAAACATACCATACTTGTCCTTGGGCCTATTCTCATCTGGCACAGAGTTGGCGAACACCTCCGCCCAGATGGCATCCGTATCCCTTTCTGTTGTGCTTTGTTCGTCATTATGATCTCTGTCCTCATCCCTGTCCTCTCTGTCCTCCTTGTCCTCATCGAAATCAAATATTCCGGCGAAGACTTGTGTCGTTATGAGTGAAAGGACACAAATTGTGAACAAAATATCAAATAATTTCATGGCTTTTGAGAAAATATTTTTTATTTTATTATTTAAATAATTATTATTTCGATGAAAAGTATTGAAAAAATACAGATGTTTTTCATTAATGAAATTGATTTTAATTAAACACAAAAAAAAATTATTTCATTTTTTATGAAATGAATACAACTTTTTATAAATGAAATTAATTATAAAACTAATGAAAAATGAGTTCATTATTGAAAATGATAATTGTTATGAAAACATACCTGGGTTGTTATGTCAATACATTCCATGCTAATGACCAGGTATTGAATGCATTGACAGCCAATAAATTGGTTAATAACCCTTTATTTTTCAATAGAGCCCCTTATAATCCTCATCATTGACGGGCCATTTGGCTGGGTATACGGGATAGGGTCTATTCGGACTCTGATGGTGATTAGGGTCGGGCCTCTCATAGCTATAATCGTCGGGTGTGTGCGGTCTTTGAGGCGCCGGTCTGTCAGGTGTATGCGAAGGATAGGATGCAGGTCTGTCTGGTCTATACGCCGGCGGCCATTGGATGCTCTGATGGTTATGATAACTGCCATTACTTTCCTCTTCATCACTCTGATCATCATCCGGGTCAGTATGAGCTTCGGGCTCAGGCTTTTCTGGCACTACCGGCTCTACCGGATCGGGTCTGTCAGGCTTTCCCGGGGGCTTAAACATGGTGAACAAGTCCGTAATTGGTTTCAATGAGTTGGTTAGGGATGCGCTCGGATTGAGCCAATCCATGAACTGAAAGCCCGACTCAACCAAAGGATTACCCGATTGGACGACAGAGTTGTTATAGCCGTGTTGTGTGGCGTTCTGTCTGATGAACTGATCCAATTGCATCATCAACAGACCATTGCTCTTGCCAAGGCTGTTTTCCGTTGAACTGACCATGGTAACGTCATCTGCAATCAACATAATGTCATTCACAAAATCACAGGGCGTTTGGTTTGGGTTTTCATACCTTCAGCTAATGTTAAGTTAATGTTAAAAGAGTTTATAATTGAAAACAATATTATTTGAATATAAATATACTTTTCAAACATTTTGTGCAATCATTTGATGTCAAAAATTCATGTAAAAAAATATATAAAATTTCAGACTTTTATAAAGTATTTCAAAAAAAGAAAATATTTTTAAAAATAAAAACATTTGTTATGAATTGATGTCATTGTCAGCAATAAAATCATGTATTTATCAAATGTTAATTTTCAATATCAAACAATTAACCATGGTCTTTTCATTTCAAATGCAGTGGCAATAGGCCTTGGTGCAATTTAGTGCAAGTTTATATAACACAGTGAGTTCTTATAAAGTGTTGAAAATTCATAACTTATTGGGTTTTGTGATAACATTTGAATGACTTTATTTCGCATTAAATAAAGTATTTATAATTTATATGATTTGAAAATTTGTGGAAAAAATAATTATATTATTTTGAGATATTTTACTCAAATTATTATAATTTTATTTACATTTTATTTATGAGAACAAAACCAAAGTATTTCATATCAATTACTCGAGTTAATGACCCGGTTTATTGAGACAACGTTCATAGTTAATTGTATAGAGAAAGTTTGATAAAAATCCCTAAAGCGTCTGGGTCATATCAATGCATATGATCATATGAACAGCTATGCAATTGTTCTGTAATTTTAGTGAAAATTATCTCAAAATATTAGATAATAAACACAATTGAGTTTTAACAGAGATTTCAAAAAAACATTTTATTTATTCAATTGTTTGATTAAAATCGGAAAAAATTATAAAAATATTGATATAATTACGAAATAATTCGTTCGTATCTATAAAAAAGGGGTGTTTTTTGGTTCAAATATTCTGTCAACAATTCAATGGGTTCCTCTATGTGACCGCAGATCGTAATCCCTTTCCGGTGCCCCGTAATAGTCCTCCGAGTCTTCCGAATCCTCCGGCTCTGCATAGTCTTCTAAATCGTCCATTTCATCCCTTTCCATACCGTCCACATCGATATGGTGTGGTCGGTGCTGGTGATGGTCGCCCTCCCCATCACTAGTACTATTGAATCCGTGGTGTTCTCTGTCTCTGTGATTAGTTCCATGATCATTGTGATGGCCACTATCTTCACCATGGTCATTGTGGCCATCAAGGCCTTCACGTCGGTCATCGTAGTGGTCATCATAGTATTCTTGGTCATAGTCATTGTCCTCGTATTTGTCATGTTTGACATTTTTGTCTTCGTTGTTGTGTTCAATACTTTTCTCTATAGAGGCCTCAAATTGTATGACAAATAACATTAAAATTAGCGATATTTTCAAAAATGCGGACATTATTTGATCTTTTTTTTGGGACAAAACTTTTATTTCAAAAATAAACAAATTTTAATTAAAATAATAATAACTTTTTATTATTATTTTAAACCCATTTTTCACATAAACCGAAGGATTAATGATTTTTATCACAAAAAATAATAATAATTGACAGCAAATATGGTTTGAAATCAAAGTCTTTTTTATGAAATTCAATTCATTTGTTCGACATTTTGTTTAATTAATTGTCAAAACATTTTTGAAATAAAATTAATAATTCATTGAAAATAACGTAAAAATTAATTCAAACATTAAGTGAGAAAATGATTGCCATCACAAAAGCTAACATAAAGCTCAGGGTAATAGTTGCGGAGGCACCGCCTTTGTGGTGTGTTGTGCTTTCTGGCTGTTCTGATGTCGTCTCATTGGATTCGGTCGACGATTCTGTGGTCATACCTGTGCTCGTGTCGGTGTGTTCTGTGGTTTCAGGAGTGGTTGCTTTCGTAGTAACAGTCGATTCCGAAGTGGTTGACGTTTTTGGGGCTTCAGTGGTTGTGGCTTTAGGTGTCGTTGTTGGGATAGGTGTTGTTGTTGGGACAGGTGTTGTCGTCGGGGCAAGAGTGGTCGAAGTAACATTTGGATTAACACTGGAGTCTTTCTCCAGGTCTACAGCACTGTCTGAAGCGCCAGAATTCGAGTGGTGCGAAAGATTACCTGAAATTATGATAAAGTTTTCATAACTTTATTATTAATGTTTCAAATGTATGCCAAAAACTGTTGACCAATACCTGTGTTATCTACCGGTCCGTAGGCTAAGAGAATGTAGTATTTATTGCTTTTCAGATTGAAATCCAACTTTCCTACTTCTGTGTCCTCAGTCCTCGACCATTGGCCTGTTAGCAGACCATCCGTATAGTCAGCCGTGACATTTGTTATCCCCATAACTATCTCTTTGGTAACACCCGTTTCGTTTTCACCCTTTCCCTCATTAAATGTCAGTCCACTAAACCAATCGATCTTTACGTCGCCTTTATTTAGTTTGAATACAGTGACCGAATCGTTGCCCATCTTATCGTCATCGGAAATACCCGCCCCAATCCAACTGTCCCCTGAACTTGGATGTCTGGCCCAATAGAGTATGAAATCAGCGCCAGTTTTGGACGCCTTTGTCTTTAACAATGCAATGCATTCGGATTTTGAGTCTTTGGAACAATTATTAGGTATTCCAAAGCACTGGTACTCTGTTTCGCACCCGTTGTAATCGATTGTCTTCTCTATCGGAGTTTTGGTAGACTTTGAAGGGTTTTGATGTGATATTTGAAACAAAATCGCAATTAATATTGCGCTAAAAACTTGTGTTTTTGACATTATTTCTAAATATCTTATAAACTCTTTAACTCTGAATATTTTAATAGATTTATTGAATATATAATTTATAACTGAATTGAAGTCCAGAACCTTTTAGACTGAAATAGTGGGCGTTATTTCAATTCAATTCATAGGTGTTTGTAATCTATAAATCAGATGAGATATTATGCTATCCTTTGGTCACAAACACAAAACATAATGAATTCTGTTTAACGTTTAGATATAACAAGAATTTCACGAATATTTGAAATCAATTATTGTTTCAAAAATCATAATCAAACCTAAAGTCGTCTCCCTATCCCTATCCCTTGCAATCATCGATAGCACTGGTATTCAACAAATATGTGCGATTATTTGTAAACATTTATAACAATATTAATCTCAAAACAATTCAATTTTCATATAATATTTTCTAGTTTTGGCATTAGTTTTATATTTGATATGATATTTAAGTCAATTGATCCACACTTTCAATGAATGGACTCTTTGGTCAAACAATCGGATGAGACATATCTGGAGCTCTTCTCTAAGTATAACTTGTCAACAACAATGAGAAGACGGTTCACTTGTTTTTGAATCTGGGATTAGATCCAAATGAGAGGACAGGGAGTGGTTTGCGTGCGATAGACATCGCATCCCAAACTGGAAGTGAATATCTCATGAAACTATTGGCGCCAATGACTGAAGGCATGACTGAAGGCATGACTGAAACAAAACATTTATTAAACTCTTTTACAATAAATTTATTTTTCATGAAATCATTGATCAAATAATTTTAAGTTCAAAAGAAATCATTAAATAATTATTTGAATTTATTTCTTATAATTCAAAAAGTCGTAGCACTGGTAGCAACGGTGCTCACATTCTGTGTGAGATCACGTTCCAGATTGACAGCTCCGTCCGAGACGAATGTAGTTGGATGATAACCAAGGTTACCTGGAATATAATTCTCATTAATACAGCGATTAACAAAAGATAGGATTTTTTGAAATAAAAAAAAAAGATTTTGAATACAAGAAATGAAGAGATATTTCTTCACTGAATTGATAGCAAATGTGAATGACATACCATTTTCTACTCGGCCAACAACTAACATAACATAGTATTCATTGTCTTTAATATTGAAATTCGTTGAGCGGACAGTTGTGTTGTGAGCCCTCGACCACTGGCCAATGAGCAGACCATCAGAATATTGCACTTTAACTTCACTGATCCCATGGACAGTCATGATGTCCACACCTTCATGTCCATCAGTGATTCCATGTTCTGCAGAAACAGTTGAATTCTGTCCAACGAAAGTGAATAGAGTGACGGAATCGTCGCCCATATTCGTGTCCTCTGACAGTCCCACCGCAGCATAGTTTGGGTCAGAGTTTGCATCCCTGAGCCAATAGAATGTGAACTCAACGCCAGTTTTGGTTAGAAGTGTCTTTACCAACAGTTCCTTCGATTCTTTAAAGCACTGGTATTTTGTGTCACATCCGCTATAGTCGATCTGAGTCGAGGAATGAGTAGAAGTTGATTGAGTCGTAGCACTGGTAGCAACGGTGCTCACATTGTGTGTGAGATCACGTTCCAGATTGACAGCGCTGTCCGAGACGTATGTGGTTGAATGATAACTAGGACTACCTGGGATATAATCATTATTAATACAGCCATTAACAATAGATAGGATTTTTTGATATAAAAAAGTGTTTTTAATACAAGAAATGAAGAGATATTTCTCCACTGAATTGATAGCAAATGGGAATGACATGTAAATGGCATACCCTCTCCATCTAGTCGTCCAACAACTAACATAACATAGTATTCATTGTCCTTAATATTGAAATTCGTTGAGAGGACAGTTGTGTTGTGAGCCCTCGACCACTGGCCAATGAGCAGACCATCAGAATATTGCACTTTAACATCACTGATCCCATGGACAGTCATACTGTCCACAGAATCATGTCCATAAGTGATGCCATGTTCTACAGAAACGGTTGAATTCTGTCCAACGAAAGTGAATAGAGTGACGGAATCGTCGCCCATCTCCGTGTCCTCTGACAGTCCCACCGCAGCATAGTTTGGGTCAGAGTTTGCATCCCTGAGCCAATAGAATGTGAACTCAACGCCAGTTTTGGATGGGATTGTCTTCAACAACAGATCATTCGATTCTTTAAAGCACTGGTATTTTGTGTCACATCCGCTATAGTCGATCTGAGTCGAGGAATGAGTAGAAGTTGTTGTCATTTGAAGAGACAAATGGCATAAAATCGTAGCCAATATTACACTAAAAACTACTTTATTTGTCATTATTTTGTGTTTTATTTGTATTTTTTTGTCGAATATTAACTCAAATTCATTTCAAATGATTATTCAATTGATTTTATACGCTATCGAACTCAAGGTCCAATTCTCGGGCACTTTAAGTACTTGTTATCAAACATACGATTCCTTGAATTAAATAATCAATTTATATGTGTTTTAAGCGTCTGTTAATTCACTACAAATTGAGATAAAAGATTTAATTACTTAAAAAGAATTCAAATCATTTGATATTAAGTGAAAGCACTTAAACAAAAAATTATATTATTGTAATCCTATATAATGATCGCATAAATGTAAAGCAACCTTGATCACATTCACACCATGTCAATCAGAAGGTAAAGAATTTGAATGAAATCACATATTTGTTGCCATTTATAAACGCATTCATTTCTAGCATTCAGTCAATGTATAGATAATTGTTATGTTAATTCTTTATGTGTCACACATTCTATGTGTTTTATGTCCTTGGACATATTCATGGACATATACTGGGATATCGAACATATTTCGATAACTATTTTGAGACCTGTGTCAGATGTGGTCAAACAGATCCGGAAGTTTATATCCGTTGAGACACAAAGTGTGGATTCGTTAAAGAGTTCGTCGTCTATAATACCAATCAATTCAACTGATTTGTACTCCAGGGGCTGACCACCAATGGTGTGGACGTCAATGTAGACCCAATGAGAACATAAAGCAATCCTTTCTAGACTTTATCCAAAAATTTGTTGTGAATTCAGACATAAAACTCTATGACTATAAGTGTCTCACAGATTGAATAGATATAAAGGGATGTAAAATATATTTGAAAATATTTTTAAATAATTTGATTTTATTGAATGTGTTGTGAATTAGTGAAAAATTACATAAACATTAAATTTCACAATTTTTAATGACAAAAGACATCACAACTCAGGCTATTATTAACTTTCCTAAAAGAGGGTACAATTAATATCTGGAAAGTGTTTACCCGAAATGACATCGAGTAGGGGTTGGGTCAACAATAGGACAGAGGACTCAAAACAGACTATTCACTCATATCTATCGATTGTGTTGGCATAGAATCAGTCGAATTTGACTTACGATAATTGTGTCCTCTCTTAAGACGTCTGTATATTTGGGATATTATTATATGATATCTTAGTGTACCTGATATTAATCGCAACACAATCACCCTGGTACAGATGCATTATTGCATCACATAATCATAATTAGTTTTTATATTTGACAATCAACTGAAATCAATAGACCGAACATAACGATGTCCTTGGTCATTTGCAAAGCATTACATATTAGCTGATATTTTTGGTCTTGAAATCTTTATTACAATCATTACAAATATCATTAAAAACATGAAAATCAATATATTATAAATATATTGCTCTCTATAATTATAAAAGACATATTCTGTACTTTTCACTACAATGCTGGACAGAATAGTCTATTCTTGGTCAGTATTGTTAAAATATAGTCATTGCAGACATTCAGACAATCGATTCGTTTTCTCAAACATAACTCTGACTAAAATTATATGAAAAATGTCAAACATTTTCGCAGAATAAAAGTATAGAAACGATTGCAAGACTTAAGAGAAGGGCATATAATAGGGTTAATATAGCGTTGACTTTCAATAATAATATCAAAAAATATTTTTATCAGAAATTTTTCAATCGATTTCTGATTTCTCACTAGATATTCCTACAGTATATACCGTTCCCTTAGACACAACTTATACAAGCCTTATGTGAACTCCTATTGCTGACTAAACAAATATTTGTGCCCTTATTCTTAAGGGGTTTAATTTTAATTTAAACTATCGGTATATTTATATTTTGTAATTACATATTCAACGAACAAAACGACAAAAGAAATTGCAAAACCTATTAATAGAGTATAGAATAAACCCTTAAAGTGATTGGCATTCAATGAATGGAAAGAAAACTTCATTTTTCTCTCAATTCTTAAACCAATTTCTTGTTCAAAGCCTTTCGGTTTCAATGCTTTTCTCACTTCATATTCATATATACCGTTCTCTTGGAATCGACTTATTCTGTAATAAAAATATTAATGAATTTTTGTTAAAAGAGAAACAGAATTCTTAAATGAATTTTGCCATACATTGTATTCAAGCCATTCATCAGTGTTTGGTTGAAGTCTTCATTGAAGGAATTGAGAAAATATGGTTCAATGGTATCTGTTTTGGATATGTAGTAATTGACACCTTCTTCGTAGTTGTCATACAAATGGGTTTCGCTTCTAATCTTATGTATAACATAGTATATAAGGATGTGATTGAAATACAAGATATAATTCCCTGAAATGTGTTTATCAACAAAATCGTTGAATTTGTTGCGATCGAAGAACACTTCCATCGGGTCTATGGCTTCAATTGTCTGCTCAAATTTAACCGATTCTGAGGACAAGTCGTCAAATAATTGCCACAAAATTATATTTAAAATCTTAAAGTGACCCCAAATGGGGTTATTCTTCACGTCATCCATGGTTTCTATTTTGTCAATCAATTCCCCTTTCAGTAAACCATTCAATACTTCGCCCGAATATATAGATAACAGCAAAACACTGGACAATAGCCAAGTGCTGGCAATGACTCTTTCACTTAAATAATTAACGGGAAGGTATGTATGGTCTGTGAAAAGGACTGATAGATAACCCCAAAGACTGTTTGCAAAACTTTTTAATGATTTGTCTCTTAAGCCAAATATAAGACAAATGGAAAGAATTGATAACAATATTAAGTAATAGATTCTGTGATCCAAACAATCCAAATAAGTCCAGAAAGACCTCTCGTCTGAAGAATGCATTCAGTGTTAAATAATTGGTATATATTTCAAAATAATAAGAACTTACGTATAATAGTCTTACTCATGAGCACCGGCCCAACCAAACCACTCACATATCGAGTCATTTGACTTTTAAACAAATATTTGCGCGAATTCTCAAAATAGTTGAGAGGTTTGTACGGAAAGAGAAATATATGCGGCATTACATGCATTGTGTCTGAGATAAATTGAATGAAAAACGAAGCAAGGTTCTTCTCATGGACATGGAATCTCATACTAAAGAATTACATTAAAAATACATTTAATTAAAGTTTTTGAAACTTACTTAACATTCATTCGTTGACTGAATGTCTTCAACAACAGTATTAATGGACCGCAATATTCGTATGCAATTATGGTCTCATTGTCTTCATTAACGTCTTTTGTCATCCATTCTTTGTATGTAATAAATGGCGGAAACATTACAGACATTATCTCTAAGACTGTATTCGTTGTATTGAATGTCCAATTAGTGGTATCGTTGACTGTATTCAATTCAACGCATTTGTAATCATTTTTATTCATTTTGAATAATATTAAAAATATTATAATTTGCAAAATATTTGAGATATTTTCAAAATAAAATAAAATTATTTTTTCCTAAAATATAGCCCAAAAAATGCATATATTTTTGTGACAATCATCTCATGGTATATAATGTTGTCCTAATAAGGAATGGCAAATATAATCACAAAAATCGTTTTTCAATAATGTATTTCTAATGATATTATATACCAATAAAAAATATTTTGTTTGCTTTCCATTCAATGAAAATATTTATTTAATGACAACAAAAATGATATAAAACTAATTGTAATTTCTCATAATTTGTCCACAAATTGTCAAAAATCAAAACAATAAAACATTATTAGACATACGTTTAGTGTTTAATAAAATTAATTGACTTTCAATTAAAGTCTACTTTGAAAGCAGTGTTAATCCAAACATAATATGGTTTAGACTTTAATGAATTATTTGCTTAAATGAGTTCATCAAAAATTAAAGGGGTTTACATTGTTCACAAAAACCATTACTATAATATTTTATACCCCTTTTCTATATTATTTAAATATTTTTATTGAATAGGTTTAAAATAGGCTCATATATTAACATTATTAAGATGTGCTTGGTTAGTTATGTACAGTATGTTATTGTAATGACAGTCTTTGCGATCACTTATGCTATGCTTTTATTTAATAAACTAATATCAATAGCTATCAACGTCTACCTTGCTCAATTTTGCTCTCCACTGCTATACTCAAATGAATATTTGTATGACTTTTCAATCAACAAAACTATAGATGCGATCGAAAAGCCAACCGAAAAAGACAGAAATAAACCCTTCAATTGGTTGACACTCAATGGAAATGGAGAGAAATTATCCTTATTTTCAATTCTTTGACCAATTTCTCGTCCAAAGCCTTTCGGTTTCAATGCTTTTCTCACTTCATATTCATATATACCGTTCTCTTGGAATCGACTTATTCTGAAAATATATAATTATTTGTGAATTAAATAAAATTAAAAGATTTAATGAATTATTTGTTACACTGTATTCAAGCCATTCATCATTGTTTGGTTGAAGTCTTCATTGAAGGTATTGAGAAAATATGGTTCAATGGTATCTGTTTTGGATATGTGGTAATCGACTCCTTCTTCGTAGTTGTCAAACAATTTCAATTCATTTTGAAGGAAATGAATCAAATAATAGATAACAATCTCTTGGAAATAAAAGACATATTCTTCGGAAATGTATTTTTTTAACAAAGTATTGTTATTTCGTTTAACAATTGAAAAATATGCGTCCAATGGATCAATGTTCTCCAACTCGTGATCAATCTTGCCATCACTGCCATTACCTTGCTCAATATTTCCATCGAAATTATGCCATAGAAAGAGATCTATTAGTTTGTGGTGACGCCAAACAGTGTTATTCATCACGTCTTTCATGGAATCAATTTTGTGAAACACATCCCCTTTCAGTAAACCATTCAATACTTCGCCCGAATATATTGAGAATAGCAAAACACTGGACAATAGCCAAGTGCTGGCAATGACTCTTTCGCTCAAATTATTTGTTGGAAGAGATATATAGTCAGAGAATATGACAGACGAGTAATTCCATAGAGTTTTGAGAAAACTTATGACAGATCTGTCTCTGAGTCCAAAGAATAGACCAATAATTAGAATTGAGATCAATATTAAGTAATATATTCTGTGATCCAAACAATCCAAAAAATCCCAGAATGACCTTTCATCTAATAATAGATTAAAACATAAATATTAAATATAAAAAATATTAATTTAATACTAAAATCAATTTCATTTGAATGAAAACAAATTATTAAAAATTGTATAATTATTTGTTAATATATTTTGAGCGAATATAAGAGACTGACGTCTAATCATTTTGCTCAAAAACACCGGTCCCGCCAAACCACTCACATAACGGGTTTGTTTTGATTCATTTTGGGGTCTAATGTGTTCATAGTACGTGAGGTGGGTGTATGGCACCAGAACAATATGGGGCTGGGCGTGCATATTGTTATAGATCACCCGAATGAAATAGGAGGCGATGTCCTTTTCGTGGACATATAGTCTGAAACTATTTGTGCAAAAAACAAATCAAAAATAATTTTTAAAATTTTTTTTCAAAACTCACTTAAAACTCATTCGTTGACTGAATGTCTTCAACAACAGTATTAATGGACCGCAATATTCGTATGCAATTATGGTCTCATTGTCTTCATTAACGTCTTTTGTCATCCATTCTTTGTATGTAATAAATGGCGGAAACATTACAGTCATTATCTCTAAGACTGTATTCGTTGTATTGAATGTCCAATTAGTGGTATCGTTGACTGTATTCAATTTAATGCAATTCATTTTGAATAAAAATTCTTAAAATTATTTATTTCTGAATTCACTCTTGATTTCAATTCATCTCAAATGAAATTTTCTTATGTTTTATAGGAATATTTAAACACAAAATGAAGAAAACAAAAAATACTTTAATATTAGCACAAAATATATTAATAAACAAATCATTTATTTCTTTATTATAGGAAAATAAATACAATATTCAGTATCAGTGCTTTCATGGCATATATTACCGGATATTTTCATTAAGTGTCCATCAATTTGTTTGTTTGAATGAATTTTTTCAATAAATCGTTCATTAGATTTGAAAAACATTTAATCATTTTCTTATTATAACAATTTTTTTCCTATAAATGCTTTTGCAAATAAACTAATAGTGTTTTCATAAAAATATTCAATTTTTATAATAAAAACTCTAAAGTAATGAAAATATAGAATAAATTTTGGTCATTTAATTATGAACTTGAACATTCTGTACTGTATGATGAAATGCCCAACAATTTGATCACTTTTCCCCCTGTCTCTCAAATTTCATTCTTAAACAATATTTCATTTCTTAAATAAAATAGTTTTCAATACATTTATTACTATAACAAAAACTTCCTTCAAATCAGGGGCCAAACTGTCGCTGAAATGCAAAACAAGAGACAAAGAATTTAAAATATTTATAAAGTTTTTCATAAATAATATCTAAAATGAAATAAGTTTTTGATGTATTTCCTGTAATTTGCTTTAAATATTTCAGAAAAGTTTTCATATTTAATATTATATAAACAAATGCAAAAATTTAAAAATCAATTGAGAATTCAGTCAATTGTGACACTCATTCACAAGTCATCACTTGTTTCAAACACTTGTCATTAAAATTCATGTCTTTTTGAAGTGATTTAACAATGAAATTATTATTGATTTTTATATTAATTCAATTCATTGAATGCAAAATAAATGTCAAAACAAACAGAACTAAAACTCGTCCTAAAAATCGTTTGCAAAATAATTTGATACCAATTATGAACGAGAAATTGATCTTTGATTCGGGAAAGTTGTCTGAAGAGGAACTCAATCAAATCACTGGCACAAATGGCGACAAAAGCGGTGATAATCTTCAAGACTTGAGTGAAGATTCTTCTGGTTTTTGACTAATATTTAACT
The DNA here is from genome assembly GCA_034700825.1 of Quadroppia sp. Gr-Ori-00064. Lineage (NCBI taxonomy): Eukaryota > Metazoa > Arthropoda > Arachnida > Sarcoptiformes > Quadroppiidae > Quadroppia > Quadroppia sp. Gr-Ori-00064. The sequence continues at coordinate 8,623 of JAQIXR010000521.1, read as the reverse complement.
TTTTTTTCCAAAAAATAGTTTTAAAAAAAAAATTCTCTAATGTTTTGTTTTTCTAATTTGAAGGGGATTTTGATTTGAGTGGCGATTGGACCAAACGAAGGGGCAATCATAAAATACCACACAACATGCCCCTGGAAATACAGCCTCATGTTATACAGGAATCACAAGATTTGTCTCAAATACCTTCGAAGACAAATAATTATTGTAGTGACAACTTGTGCGGGGGTAAGTGAGCCTTTTCAGGGGTTATTCTATATATTATTTATTAAGGGGATGTTTAAAATTTTGATTAAAATGTAACAAAAAATACAATAATTTATCAACATTTTTCATTTGAATTGATTTTAACTTTTTTTTATTAAAATTTGAACAAAAGTTTGGATTCCTTTCAAATATGAAAAGTATTACAAACTGATTAACGCCAGTGTCACCAAACGTGAGGCCGAAGAGATCTGTCACTCGTTCAACAGATACAGGGATTCCGGTTCAACACTAGCTGTTCCGCAATCACCAGAAGAGCAATGGTTTATCAATAGGTATTTGTTCGAAGAGTTGAAGATTGTTAAGAATGTATGGATCGGCCAAAACACAGACAACTACCGCAATCATAGCACAGGCAAACACCACGGCTATGAGCCCTACCATAACTGGGCTAAAGGGATGCCAACGTTGACCAAGTCTTGCGTTCACATCAGGTCTCCATTCAATGCTTACGGCGATACTAACCATACTGTCGGCGGCAAATGGGAAGACGTTTCCTGTTATCGAAGAAATCTGGTTTTGTGTCAAAAACCTCAGGATTGGTCTCAACAGCAGATCATTAGAATCATTACTGAACTCAAGGCAGAAGTGGAAGCGCTTAAAAAAAGGAAAGGAGGTATAAATGGGTGCAAAACACAGACCAATAAATCTCTTTTCATACAAAATACAATCCATTTTTAGGCTCCGGATCAACCTATACTCCGATTACTGTTAGTCCAGTCACTGAAAGTCCTTACACTCACAATCACGTCACTGATACTCCAGTTCCTGATAGAGTTCCTATGGGTTTCATTTACATCCAACTGCCCCAACAGTTGGCCCCTAAAAAATTGTGGCCAGAGTTTGAATGGACAGACATTAGCAACACATACGCCGGTCTATTCTTTCGGGTATTGGGCGGCGAATCAGCCGGTTTTGGTCAAACACAACTGGCCAGTTCTCCACGTTTGGCAGGTGTTAAAAGTTATGGCATACATGGCGTTCCCGTCGACGAGATGAAGGCAGAAGTGATCGATGCCGACGACAAGTGGTCTAATGTTAACTACAATGGCTTTCCGGTGGGCTTTCGGGTCAGTGCTCACGAAAATAGACCCAAAAATACTGCAATAAAGATATGGAAAAGAGTCTAACATTTAAAACAAATTCAATTATAACTAAATTTGAACTAAAATTATAAAAAAATAAATGATTTGTTGATTAAAAGTATTTGAAAAAAATTAAAATATTTCTAAAAATATTTGAAATAAAAAATCATTAAATATTTGTAATGAAATACTTTTTACTTTAAAAAACTTTACTATAAACTAAACTTTTGAAGTAAAAAAATTGTTTTTGTAAACAAAATTTATTTGACTTCAAAGTCAAAGCGATTTTATTAACGAAACAATTTATATAATAAACTCAAGAATACATTGAATGACATTATAAACGATTACTTTAAAAACACTTCAATTGTTAACAAATTAAAGCTCAGATTCTCTCAAATTTTTAATTTTTATTTTGCTGTTTATATATCTAGTAATCAAACGATTGATTGAAATTCATTTAAAATATATCAAACAATATATAAAAGTGAAAATTATTGACAAAATTATTAAAATAATAATAAATGTATTGAAATATAATATAATATATTTATATCACATATAAAGCCTTTTAATGAGTTTTTTCGTTATTATTTGTAATTATTTCAAATTGTGATTAAATATATTCAAAATATAAAACAAATTAAGCAAAAAATTATATAAAAATTAAGAAAAATATTATAATTAAGGATTAAATTAAAATTAGTTTAAAAATTATGAAATTTTTATATAAAGTGATAAATAGTTAACTAAAAGTGAAGTGAATTTTGAGTTAATATTTTTCAATATTCGTCTCCATTGTCCTGATCTCCATCAGCAGAATCGATGCCCACCTCTTCGTAGTCCTTTTCCAGCGCCGCCAAGTCCTCCCTGGCCTCAGAGAACTCGCCCTCTTCCATGCCCTCGCCGACATACCAGTGCACAAACGCACGTTTGGCGTACATTAAGTCAAACTTGTGGTCGAGTCGAGCCCAGGCCTCGGCAATGGCTGTTGTGTTGGACAGCATACAGACTGCGCGCTGCACTTTAGCCAAATCACCCCCTGGCACAACAGTAGGGGGCTGGTAGTTGATGCCTACCTGTGCGCCACAAAACATAGTAAATCATTAATTAATATTAAAATGTATAATAAAATGATGAGTAAAATCAGGGGTATTATCGACCATAAATTGGTACACACTTTGAAACCCGTTGGACACCAGTCGACGAATTGGATACTCCTTTTGGTCTTAATGGCAGCGATGGCTGCGTTCACGTCTTTGGGCACAACATCGCCCCTAATAAAGGGTCGAAAGCATTTGTGTCAGTAATTATGTGACTGAATGTGATGTCAGACAAACCGATAGAGGAGACAAACGGCCATATATTTGCCATGTCTTGGATCGCATTTCACCATTTGGTTCAGGGGCTCAAAACAGGCGTTCGTTATCTCCGACACAGTTAACTGTTCGTGGTATGCCTTCTCCATCGATATGACCGGTGCATACGTGGCCAATGGGAAATGGATGCGCGGATAGGGCACGAGATTCGTCTGGAATTCAGTCAGATCTACATTGAGAGCGCCGTCGAAACGCAACGACGCCGTTATCGACGACACTATTTGCCCGATCAGTCGGTTTAGGTTCGTATACGTCGGGCGCTCTATATCGAGATTGCGTCTACAGATGTCATATATGGCCTCATTGTCGACCATAAACGCACAGTCACTATGTTCTAGAGTGGTGTGAGTGGTCAGCACCGAGTTGTACGGCTCCACCACTGCTGTCGATACCTGTCCTCAAACAAACCCATAATTAAAATCAATAAAAGTGTGGAACAAATAGTGTTTACCTGAGGGGCCGGATATATACTGAACTCAAGCTTAGCCTTCTTTCCATAGTCAACGGAAAGCCGTTCCATCAGTAATGACGTGAATCCACTACCAGTCCCTCCGCCGAACGAATGGAATATAAGAAAGCCCTGGAGTCCAGAGCACTGGTCGGCGAGTTTGCGGATGCGATCCATAACCAGATCGACGATCTCTTTGCCGATGGTGTAGTGGCCGCGGGCGTAGTTGTTCGCCGCGTCCTCTTTGCCGGTAATCAACTGTTCCGGATGAAAGAGTTGACGGTATGTACCGGAGCGCACCTCATCCACCACAGTAGGCTCCAGGTCGACGAAGACGGCACGGGGAACATGTTTGCCACTACCCGTCTCACTGAAGAACGTGTTGAACGAGTCATCCCCTGAGCCCACCGTCTTGTCCGACGGCATCTGACCGTCCGGTTGTATGCCGTGCTCTAAGCAATACAGTTCCCAACAGGCATTTCCCATCTGAACGCCTGCCTGTCCCACATGTATTGATAGACATTCGCGCTGTCAATAAATAAATACAATTCAAACAAAAATTTAAAAACTTTTTCAAATAAAATGTATTTTTCTCTCACTTTTCGTTTTCCACTCATTTTATAAGAAAAATATGTTTTAAAAATTTATTTATTATTCACTTATTTTATGAATAATTTTACAAATAATAAATATTTTTATTTATAAAAAGTTTGATATTTTTTTAAAACTTCATCGAAAATAATAAGTTATCGAAAGTTTTGAATAATTTTTATGATAATTGATCTTTGATTATAACTTAGTTTGAGATCAATTGAAAACAAAGTTAAGTTTAATCACAAAAATGTGTTATTTTTTCAAATTGAAATCACATCAAAAATATAATATTAAATCAAATGAATTGAATAAACAATTTTTGTAATATATTTTCGTTGAACACATCGTATGAGCCGTTCGTTGAGCAAAACACTGGCAAAAAAGACTGAACTGTTTTCAGGTATAGATCCTCTAAAACCTCATTCAATTGTTTTCAAAGAGCATAGACTGATTCGCACTAATAAACCGATTGTACAAATAAAAAGGAACCTGAGCTTAGATTAAGAAAAAATTGTTTAATACAAGAAAAAAAACTCAAAAACTTCTGTCACTTAAAGAGAAAAATAACGAAATAAAAGATTTTCACAAAAAGGTTTGCGAAGAAAATTGTATCACATATTCAGGGGTTTTGACTCTAGAATACATTCAAATACCCCTAGTCTTGCATGGCATGAATTGCAGTATACCGTTGGAGTGCCTTGGTAACACGAATAATTATCAAGGTAATCATTCAATTAGAATATTATAACAAATATTTTTGTTTTGAAAATTTATAAATTCATTAATATATAAAATAATTAAAAATTCATTTTAAAACTCAATGATATAAAGGGGTATTTGACTGTAGATTCAGTTTTTCGTTATCAACGATGCGTTAAAATTTATTCAGACGACACCAGACTCTATGGTTCGGAACAGTTGACTCTGAAGTGTGCAAAAGATCAGTGAATAAAACAATAAAAGTATAGCCTTTATAGACATTACTATAATATTCAAAGAGAATAATAATCTCATCAATAATTATGCCTTCATTTCGGCTTTGCTTCAAAATGGTTGAGCAAATCATAATTCATATACAGTTTCATTTGAAACCCTCTGTTCTGTCCCGAACTCAACTCAGGCCAACAGCTCATAGATTGAGTGATAGACAGGAGCGCAAACGTGCGACTAATAGCTATGGGAAATGTATTTATTTTTTGTTGATCTCTTTATGTGAATTAATTGTGAAAAATAATGTTTTTCTTATCAATGGATTTGTTTTATGGCTTTGTTTGTGGTTATTGTTTGGATTTTTATTATTTTTTGCCCCTTTTGAGGTGGAGTATCAATAATATTCTAAATATGCAGTTAATTTACCCCTTAGTAATTCCCAAGGGTTTAAAACCCTGCTAATTGTGTGCATAAGAATCAGGGGGTCATTATATTTACTGCTATGAAGGGAATCATTTGAAAATAATATTAGAATAATATTTAATGAAAATCTTATGAAATATTCTACAATTCTATGCCCAAATGATCTGGATTACTCTAATAACGATAATACCTGCCAGGGGTACAAAAGTGAACATTTACTCAATAATTAACTGCACGCAAAACACTCATTGAGTTCTTATAAAGTATTTTTCAAAGCCATTGAAACAATAAATAAAATAAAACAAAACTTTTAAAATAAAAAGTCGTTTTACTGGTAGTCGTCCTATGAATCATACATTGAAAACTCGTTTTGCATTATAGACATTGAAATGTAATCTGATTATAGACAGGGGTATGACTACAGGGGTATGAATTCATTTATATTTCATATTCCAATATTGAAGGCATGAATGGAAAAATATTTTCAAAATGATTCAGAAGTTTTTTTTCAAAATTGAAGTTCACGTCAAAATTGAATTTAAAGACAAGAATATTCTTTATATTAAATAATTTTAAAATATTACAAAAATTTCAAAAATGAAAATAATTGTAAATAAAATATTATTTTTAAATAATTCTTTAGTATAATATGTTTTGAATAACAATTAAAATAATTGTTTACAAAAAATATGTAAAATAGACTTACATTTCCTGAATCAGAAACAGTAGACATAATATTAATAGTAAGGGTTTTTAACATAAATTATAAGATATAATTTATAACCATTTTTAAAATATTTATTGAATTGTTTTAATTAATATTTAAAATAAAACTTAATTTAGAGAATATTTGACGACATATCTGACGAGAAATTTTGAAAAATAAAAAAATTTTGAAAAATATTTGACGAGAATATTTGAAAGTCTATAACAAGTGAATTATTTTGGAAATATATTTCATATTTAAAATACATTTTTATTACACTTTATAATGAATTTTATTTACCAAAAATAGAGACATATTTTATATATTTTCTTCAAAACATTTTTAATTTTGAAAGAGTTTCATAAAAAACAAATTGTTTTTATATTTATTACACCGACAGGTGTTTAACGGTTTTCAGCATTAAGTGAGAAAACAATATATTGTTTAAAATATTTTTATAATTATTAAAAACTTTATAAATTACAAAAACACGAGAAAATTGTGAATGAAATTCAAGTCACGAATATTTGTTAACTTTTTATTTATTTCATTCATTGATATTATTGTTTAAAATATAATATTTCTTACATTTTTGTTAATAAGTTAATGAATAATTGATTTTTATGTGAATTGAAATATATTTGAGATTTTGTTGATATAAACGAGAATTAGAAATATTTTCTGTATTTTCATTGATATCTAAATTACTGTTTTATTATTCAATTGAATGCAATGTTTTTATTAATGTCAAAATCAATAATATTTATTGAATTTATTGTTTTTTTTTATAATTTAACGAATAATATGCAAAACAAGTGTTTTGTTGTCATATATCACCAAAAAGTTTATTAACTTTTTGTATAAATCTATAAATATTTACGAAATAAATTTTATAAAATCAAATGATTTTTGAATTTATTTCTTATGATTTATTTAATATTAATGCAATTGTGAGCCAAAAGTCAATCAAAATAAATGACAGTATATTTGAATATATGGAAAGTTATTAAACTATAGTCAAATAAATCATTAATAATGAGGAAAATAATTTATATATTACTAAAGCATATCAAATATTGTCTCTTATCATGAATTCAGTGAACATAAGAAAATCGATTTTTTTTATATAAATAATTATAAGAAATTTAAAATTTTTATATAAATCTATTTGTTATTTAAAATTAAAAAATATAAAAATAAAGTTTTATTAAAATTATTGATTTTTTATTTAAAATGTATTCATATTTTGTTGAAATAAATCTCAAATTCAAATAAAAATATTTTTAAAAACATTTATAGTTTTGTAAAAAAAATGTTTAAAAAATCACAAAAAACTTACCATTTTGTCGAATAACCCTCTAATTAGCTAATGAAGCACTGATACCAAAGAAGTAAAGATAAGGTATGATAGGTATCGAAGCACTGGATGTATTGAGCCGATGCCAATCAAGGGGTGGAAAGACTCTATCTTTTAATACAAACTTTATTTTCAAAAACTAATTAATAAAGACTTTAATGAAGTGTAAAGTTTTATATAAAAAAGGAGCGAAGACGACAATTAGTGATAAATCGTGTACTGTTCCTTTCGATGGAGCACAGGCAGGTATGTCAGATCATCAGTTAGCACACAATGCTAACCATAGGGACAGTTGGTTCACCTCAACGCTCATACTTTCAAATAGTTTTGTCTTTGAATTGCTATCAAAAGTTATATTTATTTTAATGACATTTCTTACAAAATTCAATACAAGTCTACAATTCAGACACACTTTGAAGGCCAGGGATATGGGAAAGGAGGGGAGGAGTGAAAGATAATTGATATGTTTTGGACATATGTTGAATGATTTGTTAAGGAATTACATAACTGTTGATAACATCCAAAGCTATGGTTTGTCTTCAGGTCTAAAGGTTTGGTATGAAAAGAGTGAATCATATCTTATATGACATAAAACCCCCTTTTTATAGCCATTACTTCCACTACGTCTGGAATCACATCAATAGTAGTCATGACAATAGTAAAGGTAATCATTATCTAAAGGCACAGGTAGTCTAAAAGCACAGCATATTTCTAATAGCAATCAATTGAACAAAACATTTGACTTTAAACTAAGAAAACATTGAAATTATTTCAATTAAATTAAGATTTTATTAAAACTTATTTTACATTAAAAGGACTCAAAGAATACAAAAAATATGAGACAATGGTTTAGATGAAGAATATTATGAAAAGTGATTCAAATATTTGATTAAAAGTCTTAAAATATAATAAAATTGTTTTATATTTCAAACATTTTTTGTTATAATTAGTTTATATTCTTTGGGAACGAAGGCATCGGAAATGTTAGGGTCGGGAACAATACCATTATGGCTGTGGAGTTCAATACCGTATTCATTGATCATTTGAAAAAATCTGACGAAAACGAAGAATAAGTCAGCGATTGCTAACTTTTCGCCCAAACAAACACGACGTCCCACACCGAAGGGGATGAAAGCTGAGGGACGGGTTGTTATGAACTCTCCATTCTTGAGAAACCTGTCCGGATTGAACTGATCCGGATTTGACCAATTCTTCTCATCATTCAAAATATGTGATTGAAATACAAAAACTCCATTTCCTTTAGGTATTGTATAGTCTCCTATTTTACTCGTGACAACAGGGCTGTGGAAAACCCCGACTGGAGTGACATTCCTGAACCTCAAGGTCTCTGATATGAAAGCCGTGACATAATGGCATCGATTCCTGTCTTCATGTGTTGGCATTCGGTCTCCAATTTGTGATTCAATTTCTTGTCTCAAC
>JAQIXR010000520.1:0-25347 GCA_034700825.1 Quadroppia sp. Gr-Ori-00064 | reverse complement strand
GTGGCTCTATAGCCGGTGGCTCTATAGCCGGTGGCTCTATAGCCGGTGGCTCTATAGCCGGTGGCTCTATAGCCGGTGGCTCTATAGCCGGTCCTCAGTCCCATTGTCTTGTCTTTCGTTTGATGAAATTTCTGACATTCTTTCGATGAAGTGTTGAGTAATGGATGGTTTGGTTGTGTTATGAGTTGTTTGGATTCGTTTGTCGTGTCTTTTGATGGATGTGTTTGAAGAAGACTTTAAAAAGACGACTGCATTTGAGATGACTTTCAATGACAAAGAAATTTGATTTAATTGTTGAAAAGTTTTGAAATTTTTTCATTTTTTATTTATGAATGAAAAAATTGTTTTATTTTAAGTATTGTTTGAAATAATAATGAAATTGAATGTGAAGACAGGAATGGCTTTGAATGACATTCCGATTCAGTTGACAAACATTCAATCGATATAAAGAACGAGTATTGAAAACAGTTCCGAAGGGTGGGTCTCAATCAGGGGTACATTTTTGAAGTTATTTCATTTATTTGTGATATAATAGAAAAACAATAAAATTGTAATTAATTTATAAATACATTAATATATTTGACACACATTTGAGAGACATTCCTTTGGATCACAAATCATATTAAAAATCATTGTCTGACATGAATTCAGTTATTCCTAAAGTGCATAAAATGTCTGCAAATGTCCACAAAATATACAATTCATTACAGAATCCAAAAATCATTTCTAAAATAATTCCTTAAATCGATTGACGAAAAAAACTAATAAATTATGAAAAGCCAAATGAAAGCCAATTGAGGGGTAAATATATTTAGTGACAAATCTTATATTAATCATTGATTTCAATGTTGTCATCGAATGGTGTGTTCTGGAGATCAATGTCTGATGGCATCGACAGTAGGTATGGATTGCAAAGAGATTTTATAATGTCTTTCATAAATACAAGAAATGCTGAGTCGAAAAGAGGTCTTATCTGAAGATTTTTGGCTCAAATTTGTTCTTAAAACCAATAATAAGTTTAAAAGAATTAATGAAATATTTGTTTAAATTAAAACAAAAATTAAAAGACAAACGAATGGATCGATTGATGTAATATCGATAACATGTTTTGAGAAACTATTTTTTGCTGCTCTTTTTGGTCACCTGACCTCGGGGTGGGGTCAGGGGTCGACTTGCATTCATCGTTCCGTAGGGGAACTTCTGTTTGTCCGCGGGCTTTAGAATCTGTTTTTCAATATTAAAAAAACAAAAAACAATTAATTAATTGGAAAATAATTCTTGAATTAAAAACATATTTATTTCGGAAAAAATTCTTAAACGAAATAACGATAAGAAATGTTTGTCGGAATAGATGTGGAAAACAATGTGGAAGTGATTTCTTGACATTCAATTCAAGGTTTGACTCAATTCATGAGAGAATCAAAAAATGTTTTTATTAAAATATTTCGAATAATGACTACAAATATAACTAAATTAATAGCAAAAAATGATTTTATTTATAACTAAAATAAAACTCAAAAATGAAATGAATTTTTTCTTCAAAGAATTTCTCAAAAGTTATGAAATTCAATATAAATTTATTGTCGAAAACGACTGTCCATTCGTTAGTCATAACAATTAAGTTTCAATTTGTTTAATAATAATTACGAAAAACATTTAATTTTCAATAAAATCATTGATTTGTTGTTCTGTTCATCAATTCTGACAATGGAATCGATTTGAGAGAGAAATGCATTTAAAGTGATGTCTAATATTATTATCAATTCTTGTCCTCCTTTTCCTTCTTGTCCTGATCTATGGTCTCGTCGCTAGAACTGGAAGAAGAGCTCGAAGACGACGACGACGACGAAGAACCGGCTTCTCTGTCGGCGGCCATCTGTCAAAAAAACAAGAGGTAATGAGTGCTCAGAGACTATGAGAGCACCGGCCGAAGTGGTCATACCTTTTTATAGGCCATCTCGAAGAGCTTAAGCGACGCCTGTTGTAAATCATTAGTCGTTTCCTTCAACTTCTCCGGCGTTTCGTTCTCTTTGTTGCCCAACACTTCCCTCGTCTTCGAGATCTTCTCCTTGAGCTTCAGCACCTCATCCGCCGGCAACTGGTCTTTGAACTCATCCATCTTTGACTCCGTGTCGTGTATTATGCTCTCCGCCTGATTCACGGCTTCGATGATCTCCTTCTTCTTCTTGTCCTCTTCGGCGAACTTCTCCGCATTCCTAACCATATTCTCGATCTCGTCTTTGCTCAGACCTCCCGACGACTGGATCACAATCTGTTGCTCTTTACCCGTTCCCTTATCGCGCGCCGACACGTGAACGATGCCATTGGCGTCGATGTCGAATGTCACCTCTATTTGAGGCACACCTCTCGGCGCCGGCGGTATACCAATGAGCGAGAACTGGCCCAAAATCTTGTTATCGGTGGCCATCTCTCTCTCGCCCTGACATACTTTGATCTCGACCTGTGTCTGGCCGTCGGCGGCCGTACTAAACACCTGACTCTTCTTCGTCGGAATCGTTGTGTTTCTGTTAATCAATTTCGTGAAAACACCGCCCAATGTCTCGATGCCTAACGACAGGGGCGTCACGTCTAGCAATAGGATTTCCGTCACGTTTCCGGATAGGACTCCGCCCTGAACTGCGGCGCCGACGGCCACCGCTTCGTCGGGGTTGACATTCTTGGAGGGCTGGCGTCCGAAGATCTCCTTAACCGTGTCCTGAACTTTAGGCATACGAGTCATACCTCCGACCAGAAGCACCTCATGTATCTCCGACTGCTTGACCTCGGCGTCGGAAATCGCTTTACGACAGGGCTCTATCGTTCTCTTAATCAGGTCGTCCACCAGTGACTCGAACTTCGAGCGACTCAGCTTCAGGTTCATGTGCTTCGGGCCCCCGGCGTCCATCGTCAGGTACGGCAGGTTAATGTCCGTCTGCACCGACGCCGACAACTCGATCTTCGCCTTCTCGGCGGCCTCTTTGAGCCTCTGCATTGCCATCACGTCTTTGGTCACATCCACGCCTTGGTCTCGTTTGAACTCTTTGGCCAAATAGGTCACCAAAGCGTTGTCGAAGTCTTCGCCGCCCAAAAACGTGTCGCCATTCGTCGACTTCACCTCAAACACCCCCTTCTGTATCTCCAAAATGGACACATCGAACGTTCCTCCGCCCAAGTCATAGACGGCGATCACCCGGTCGTCGGTCTTGTCCATGCCGTAGGCGATGGCCGCCGCCGTGGGCTCATTGATCACCCGGAGCACATTGAGGCCCGATATCTGTCCGGCGTCTTTCGTCGCCTGTCTTTGGCTGTCATTGAAATACGCGGGAACAGTAATGACGGCGTTCTTCACCGTCTGATTCAGATAGCCTTCGGCCGTCTCCTTCATTTTGGTCAGTATGAAAGCGCCGATCTGTGACGGGCTGTACAGTTTGCCGTGTGCTTCGAGCCAGGCGTCACCGTTGGACGACTTGACGATCTTATATGAAACCATTTTGAGGTCCTTTTGGGTCTCCTTGTCTTCAAACCGGCGCCCAATCAGACGTTTGGTGGCGTAGAAGGTGTTGGCGGCGTTGGTCACGGCCTGGCGTTTGGCCGGCATTCCCACCAGCCGTTCCCCGTCCGGTGTGAAGGCCACCACCGATGGTGTGGTTCGAGCGCCCTCTGCGTTCTCAATCACTTTAGGTGTCTTTCCCTCCATTACCGCAACGCATGAGTTAGTGGTTCCCAAATCGATGCCAATTACCACTCCTTGAACTTTGTCTGATTTGTGGCGTCTTTGCAGATATTCGCTGCGATTGTGGTTCACAACTGATGTCTGTGTTGTCGTCGCCGAAGATGTTATGTTGGGATCAATTGGGAGGAAAATAATCACAAGAATTAACATTCATTTCAATGGTAATTGAAATCTATGTTTACGTTAATTGGTCTCAAATGAGACAATCTTCGCATTGGAGACAATGTCTGTCCATTAGTGACCCGAAGACATGAATTGCTTAATATATTAATCATTTTTTTGTTGTGATTTAAACTACTTTTTAATTAGTTTTAATTTATTTTCACAATTAAAATGTGAATACGATTTGAACGCAAATTTCTGATGCAATGATTGAATGGATGGGAGACTAAAAGTCATGCACTGACAGCACATGTCATTTATGTAGAGAACGTCGCTTTCGGTTATTATAGACATTTGTTCTTATATTTCAATCATTAGATAAATAAAAAGTTCAAAAAATATTCAATAAATTTAAAATTATTTAAATATTTATTAAATGAAAGTAAAAATAAAAGTTTTAATTAATATTAATCAAAAAACAAATTTCCCGAACATTTCCCGTAGTATTCAATTTCCCACTTCTATAACACTTTTAAAGAAACTTTAAATCCATTCATCAATGAAGTCTTTAAATATTTATAATGAGGCAATTCTAATGATTAACCTTGGTCGTTGTCATGATTATCATTAAATTCAATTAAATCAATTAATTCTATCATTAATTAATGAAATTAAATGAATATATCTTTGAATTGTTTGCCACAAATCGTAAGCAAAAGAGTTGTTCACTTTTGACGTCATTTATGAACAGTGAAAATGTGTTCACATTTTGAAAACATGTGTTGATTAAGACATCGGATCAATCGGTGATGAAATAAGACATCATTTTGTGTCCAAAACAATGTCTGTGTTGGACTTCGAGGGCAGTAATTGTCTTCGGCAGCGATTAGTGCTGTCAATACTGACCGGAAAAGCCATTCGCGTCACAAACATCCGGTCCAAAGACATGGACAGCGGTCTGAATGAGTCGGAAATGAATGTCTTGAAACTCATTGAGAAAGTGACGAACGGTTCCGACATTTACGTCGACCAAAGAGGTTCACGTCTTCAGTTCAAACCGGGTCTTCTCTACGGCGGACACATTGACCACGACTGCGGTCGACAGCGAAGTGTTGTCTACTGTTTGGAACTGCTGTTAATGTTGAGTCCGTTCTGCAAACACCCGATTGAGGCCACACTCAGGGGTATAACGAACGACAGGATCGACCCTTCGGTGGACGCCATCAAACAGTCGTCGCTTCAGATAATGAAACACTTCTACGGCGTCGCCGACGACGAAGAACTGCAGATCACTGTCGAGAGTCGCGGTCTTCGACCTGAAGGGGGCGGTTGTGTTGTATACAAAGCGCCGGTACGTCGGGCGCTGCGACCCATCCAGCGTTTGGACGCCGGGAAAGTGAAGCGCATTCGTGGCATCGCTTTCGCCACAAGAGTTTCGCCACAATTGGCCAATCGTTTGGTGAACGAATCCAAAGGAATTCTCTTGAAATACATTCCAGATATCTATATATATACCGATCACTTAAAGGGTGCCAAAAGTGGTAAATCCCGAGGCTTTGGCCTGTCGTTGTGGGCCGAGACCACTACCGGTGTCTTCTATACAGGCGACGCCGTCTCCTATCCTTCCGGGTCTGGCAAAGAGACGGATAGTGTGGCCGAAGACATAGCCCGTGAGGCGACACATGCACTCCTCAACGACATATACAGAGGCGGTGCCGTCGAGACCCTTAATCAGGGTTTGGCCGCACTATTCATGGCGTTCGGGCCCCGGGATATGTCGAAAGCACTGTTCGGTCCGTTGAGTCCGTACACAATACAGCTGTTGAGACACATGAAGACATTCGTTGAGTTGACCTTCAAATTGGAGGCCAAGAGAGACAGTGAGGACGTGGACACCGACGAGGAATACAAGACGGGGTCGAAGAAAGTGATCACAACTTGTGTTGGCATTGGTTTCACTAATTTGAGTAAAACTATTTCATAAGAAATCAATGGTTTTGTTCGTCTTTGGATTCATTGCATCCAATGTTGATATCATTTGTAAATCAATTTTTTAGAGTTTTTATAATAAAATAAAATATTCGTTAATTTTATTAAAATTTATTTATTTATCAAAAAGTTTATAAAATTCTATACAAATTGATCGATAGGTATGTTGTATGACTCTGACCCCCACCGCCTGGTCAGGTGGACTAAGACCTCCCCATCCATTCGAATCTCTCCCAACACCCCTAACCACTTGTTCCTCCCATTCCAATGACCCGATTCTTGAATCAAATTCTGGATCCAATGCTAACAACGGATGCAGTTCTTTGTTGATGTCTTCTCTCAAATTGACACCAATGTTGAAGTACTTCTTTATGGAGTAATTTATGTTCATTTGATGATAATTTGAAAACTTTTTCTTTAAATGACATTTGATTTATATTAATGAAAGTATTGATCATTTAATGCCAATTCATTTGATTGACAAATGTCTTGTCATTCATATACACAGTCATATATACTATGTATAAGTCCTCGTCCTCGAGAGCCGTCTCAAGACATCCTTTCACATACTTTTATGAAAAATCATTTCATTGCAAACAATAAAACACTTTTTTACACGTATTTTACAAAAATATTAGTGATATCTCTTTGAAATATTCTTCAATATGAGCAAGGTATATACGATAGCATTCGTGCCACTTGAGAGTGAGGGTCATCTCAGATCTATGACAATATTGGCGCAAACGTTGAGAGATTTTGGCCACAAATGTGTGTTTGTTATCAGCGATGGCATGAAAGCTAACTTCGAGGACAAAGGCCTCGACTGTGTCTACTATACGCTGGGCAAGCGTTTTGTGCCACCAATGTTCTCCTCACAGGTGGTCAAGAAGATATATACCCTGTCGTCGTTGGACAAGTGTCATCTCCCGAGCATTCTCTTCAACGTCGATAAAAGCAATTATTGTGACAACGAATACAAGCGACTCATCGATGACATAAAACCCGACGCCATTGTCGTCGACATTGTCCTATACAGTCCGGCTGTGGTGTGCGCTGGCGTGCCCTGGATTACAATCATCTCATCGAGTGTGTTGAAGTATTACCACGATGTGAATTTGCCTCCGGGAAAGTCAGGTATGAAATGGTGTACAGTATTTGTGGTCACATTTGAAGTGATATTATCTTCACATCATTTTAGGCTTCTCTGTAAACAGTGATCAAAGACTTTGGGATGAGTTTAGAAGAGAGACAGAGAAGACGATTGAAGCCTCCTGTCAAGAGTTAAGCACCTGGCTCGTTTCAAAGGGCGCACCCCCTGTCGATCACAGGGGCAAGTTTTACTTGCCTTCACCTTATCTTAATTTGTATTTATGTGCCGAAGAATTGGATTATAATGAGATTGCTGTCAAAGACGAGACATTCGTTTCATTTGATCCGATGATTGGCTATAATATCGACAACGAGTCGAAAGGGTTTGAAATACCGGAGAAATTGAGTCAAAGATCAGGAAAATTGATATACATTTCAATGGGAAGTATTTGTTCAAAAGAAGTGAATCTAATGAAACGATTTGTTTCATTGCTGTCGAACTCAAAGCACAGGTTCATTGTGTCGATGGGACCGAGAGGTCAAGAATATGAACTGCCGGACAATATGTGGGGTCAGAATTGGTTGCCTCAACTCCAAGTGCTGCCAGTCGTGGATATGGTGCTCACACACGGAGGCAATAATACGTTCACAGAATGTCTGTATTTTGCAAAACCAATGATTGTTTTCCCACTCCTTGGCGATGGTTATGACAACGCACAGAGGATTGTGGACAAGGAGTTAGGGCTTAGACTCAATCCATACGTTTGCACACAAACAGAATTGTTTGAAGCGATGGACAGTCTGTTGAATGACAGCCAATTGAAGGCTAAATACGAAAATATTTCACAGCGAATGAAAAACAGTAAAAGCAGTCAAATGTGTGCAAAACTCATCGAAAATATAGTTACAAAAAATAATAATTAAAAAAATATCACAAAAAATATGAAATACAAAAATGTCTGGAAAAGAGAATATGAGGAGGTTTTAGTCCACCTGACAGGGCGTGGGAGTGGGAGTGGGGTCTGAATGAAAATTATTATTTATTTCAATTCAAAATTATTTTCTTTCTTCAAATAAACTCAAAATTGTTTTTTCAATCTTTTGTTTCATTTCTTAACTCATAATAACTTTGAAACCAATGAAGAGATGTTTTGTCAAAAGTAATGCAAAAGACAAACACAAAAGACATCAATTGATTGGAATTTATTGTGATTTCAAACAACAATTAATTGGTTTTTATGCAAAAGTTAATGAATATATAGATTACAAGAACTGAGAATAGGATACAAATGACGACAATGAGTGAACTCAACCAAAAAGGGAAGTGACAGCGAAAGCAGTGGTAGGAATAGTCGGTGCAATTCTTATATTCCATGTCTTTGATCACATGTCTCACGATCTCCTCAACCATTTGGTACTCATGAGGTTTGCATATACAGTGGCGTCGAGAAAACAGTGTAGCACCTGACGATAAGCAAGGGATGACCTCGATATACTAGATAGACAAAAAGTAAAAATTCTTTTCTCATTGAATACGTTTTGAGTTAATTAATAATAAATTTAATTAGACTTTTTGTACAATTAATAGTCAAAAGTTATGTCACAAAAAAATACAAAATTCTGTGATTTTTTTAAAAAATTAAAAAATTGTGTTTTTATTAGTTTTAAGTCTATTATTGCGTTCATAACACTATTAATAGCGCTAACAATCGCTATAAATATTGCCTTTCAATCACTTGTCTTCAAAATTGTTTTATTTGTAAATACATTGAGTTATAAAATGAGTTATAAACTGTTTGCCGGAGAATAAGATGTGGTGAACGAAGAAGTAGATGATTGTGGAACTGAATCTAAGTTATGAGCCTCTCATTGAACGCAATGCTATTAAACAATTAAAAATGTATAAAAAGTCAATTATTTTAAAAATCGTTAATCTTTTGGCTATTGTCTCAAACAATAAAAATATTTTTGTTTTATAGAAATAATAATTTTTTGCTTAAATTGATTGACAATTACTTTAAAAAATATTCATTTAATTAAAATATCGATGAATAGAATCAAAGAAATTTTAAATAAAATTCACACAAAGTTTAAAAGATATTATTTTATGAGATCGAAAATTGTGTTAATCTTTGATTTCATTTGTTTTAATTGCATAAAAATATTATTAAATTGTTTATCATTTGTTGAAATTATGTAAAACTATAACAAATATATATTTTTTTGACTCAATAATAATAAAAATTTGTTCTGTTATTGAAAGACAAGAATTAGTTATTGAATTAATTTCTGTTATTTTATGTCAAATGATATTAAAATTCTCTGATTTCTAGTAATTATTTTTTACATAAATCATTAAAAATAAGTGATTTTGAATGCAATTAATAAACAATGTTTTGTCTAAACGTTGTGAAGAATGTCGACATTAATCAGATATAATGTAAAGACAGTTATATTAAGGCAAAAATAATACCAAAATTGAAGCCAATTATTAAATGTTTTTTAATACAATAAATGCTAAAAATTGTTATCTTTTTATTGAAATTTATATAAATATTTTGTTTCAATTAATTGCTCTAAAGATTGACATTGAATATTATTATGGTATATAAGCGCACTGTCTGTTAATACCAGAATCATTTGAAATATATTTTCTGAAGAATTTCTTTTGCAGTAATTATTGAAAAATAGATTTGTTTTTAACGCAAAATGAATGCAATAATTGCTTTAATAGCAATGGCTTTGAGTATGTGTTTTGAAAAAAAATACTTTTTTATGATTTAATTTTATTCTATTTTATTATATATTTAAGTTGGAAGTGGAGTGTCGGCGCCGTTACCAGATCCACACAATGTGGAGGACATTGGTAAAGCATTGGTGGCTAATGCGAACATTCGTGACCCAACGGATAGGGTTGTTGGCGTACTCCCTGCTGTGGTACCACTATTACCTGGAATCCTGGCTTCTTTATTACCACAGATATTGCCTTATATATTGCCATCGGCTGCCACACAGCCCCCACAGCCCCCACTCTACCATCTGTCACCACCGGTAGAAGTTCCGCAAGGAATGTTGGCTCGAATAATCGCTTACCTTAAAGGGATTGCCAGTTCGATACTCCCTTAGAGGAGAGGAACAGAATTTGAATAATTGATATTATAATCAATAGAAATGTATTCACAATATTATTCATATAATTATAACTGTTTTTAACAAATATTGTATTTTTATTTAATTTTTGAAAATAAATAAAAAAATAATTACAGAAAATTTGGTTTAAATTATTTATTAATTTGAGAATTATTTCAATATTATGTAAAATGTTTTTCTTCAGAGACTATATTACTTAAAATAAGTGTATATTAGCTCTAAATGTATGACTAATAATGAATTTGTGATTATTTTTATATAAATATTTATAATTATCACAAAAATTATTATTTTCTGTTAACTCAAAAACCTATAGCTATTAATGCCTCAAAAATAGCGCCAAATATTAGAGTTTTCTATATATAATAACTAATAAATTATCTCTTATTTTGAATGTAATTTTTTTAAACTTTGGATATATTTACAAAATCTTTTAATTAGTGAATCTTTAGAACTATTATCTGAGAGTAATTTTACGTAATAATAAGTTTCCCGAATAAGCACCCGAACAGTCAGTGGTCGATTTTGCGATCCAACTAATATTCGGTAAAAAAAATTATTTTTAATTCTAAGATATTTTTATGACCAAGACCACCCGATCCTTTTTTACCATATGTCCTGACGATATGGGTCTATGTCTATACAAACTATGGATTAAAATTTCCAACCAATTGAATATACTCTCAAAAAAATCTATTCCCGAAATGAATGACCATAAAAATGATCTAATATTGTCTGAATGATTTGAATCGAATTTGTTCTTTGACATTTCATGAAAGGTCATTATGGGTGGTTGAATGAAACAAAAAACATTTGTTTGAGATATCGATAAGATGTCAAAAATTAAGATTAAGACATAAAGTCTGAAACAAACATAGCTTTTGGTACATGTATTTTTTAAGACAGGCCAATCTATAGATCAAAGACCACGACTGAAAAGCTAAACCATATCCACCTAATAGACCTGTTATTGCTCTATCTGATTAACATTTGATCCACAATCACTAAGACATAATTAGGGGAAAATATATCGAAAATAAAAGTGTCCTCAAAATAGGTCTCTCTTTATTCTTGGTCTCAAAGATCACTTTCGGCATTAAGTGGACAATTGAAAATTTGCAAATGTCTTAATATCAATGAATATTGAGAGCATAATAGGAATGATTTGTTTTTTATAACATTTTAGATTATAATAGTTTTACTGATAAACAAGAGAGACGTTCATTAGATTTGAACCAAATCTATACCTTAACTTCGCTTTCGTTTCTTTGAAATTAATACATAAGTGAATGAATCCAAATGTTTCTGAGACTACATCTAAGGTCTCAGCAAAAGTTTCTTTCAAATTAATTCCTTCAAAGTTGGTTGTGATGCTCGACCGCTTCGCGGCCTCACATCACATCCAACTTTTTATAGGGAATTAACGGTAGTCTCAGCTGTTTGCTTGCGCCAAAATCTCACCTGGACCAGTCTATAGCTGGCTCTGACCAAATGGTAAAATAATGTTTATGTTAACCAATAGGACGATAAGAGATTGTTAGTAACTATGGATACATAAAATTATTTATTTTTTTGGTCAGGATCAGCTATAGACTGACCTGGACTGTCTAGGAATACTGCCCATATAAGTGATCAACGTGGACATTGAAATACTCAGGTGAAACATATTGATTAATTGTTGAATAAAACTCTAATATTATGAAAAGCATATATAAAATGAAAAATTATAAATATTTATATATTTATTATTTATATATAAGGTTGAAAAAAATGTAATTTACATAAATTATATTGTAATTTACTTGTAAAATATGTAATTTACAGAGTGGCTAAAAATAGATTACATAAATTACATTCAGCCCCATCTATATTTTTCAACTTTTACATTGAATTTTTGGTAAAATTAGAAATTTTTTTAAATTTTGATGAAAATATCTTTTTTTTAAATTATTTATAAAAGTTGAAAATTCATTGATTTTAAGCTAATTTTACAATATTCGATATAGTTATGAAAAAACTACAGATTTTGATGATATTTATATTAAAATCATATTAAAAATTAAAGAATTGTATTAAAATTACTTTAAAATCCATTGAATCTTCTTATTGTATCGTGTGTCCAATTTAAATCATCCTTGAGAATCGTTCCTCACATAAGTGATGTTCAAAATAAATATAGTATAAAATGAACTCTTAATTAGAATTATATTATTACTATGTATTAAACTTTTCATAAAATCTTAATCCCTGTCCCGCAAAGTCCTTATCTACACGTGCTTTATCTCTATTTTAAATTCTAAGGAAAGTTTATAATGGACTCACTTTAGCTATTTTGATACTAATATTGATAAAGATATTGATTCTGATATCAAAACTATTGATATTTAATTATATTCACATGATTTTAGGAATAAAAATATTTTACATTATTTTACATGTAATTTACGTAATTTACATGTAAATTACATTGAAAAATAAATTACACGTAATTTTTCAACCTTATTTATATATCATATTTATAATGTTATATTTGAATTCCTATTCCTTATTTCACATATGCCGATTCAATGCATAGGAAATGCAGTTTTTTTTATTAAAAAATAATAGCAATTATATGAAAATATTTGTTTTCGATTTGCATGAATTGAATGAGAAGTTTAACTTAAATTAATTATAATTTTAAAAAAGTATTAAAGCATTCACAAGATATCGAATTTTGCTGTCAAATGTGGCTTGATCATTCGCATAGTATTGTTAAAAAGACAATATATTATAATTCAATTCAAAACATTGAGCTCAAGTGTTGAAAGTGAACCACAAAATTCACAATTAATAACCGGAACATTCAAAACAAATCTTCTGACAACTGATCCCAATGTGTGCATGACTTCTATCTATCGATGATCTCTAATAGTCTTGAGAATCCAATCCAAATGCATCGACACTCTAATAGCAGTGGCTTTGCCAGGCCACCTTGTACATTTGAATTGATCTAGGTTAATAGGTTGTCCATTCGAGTGTAATCCTAACAAAACACCACGATTTTGATTGTACTGCCACAGACCCGCTCCCGAATCGCCCTGAGATAAGGGGTAAGGGATTAGAATTGACTTTATTTATTGCGATAATAATTGCAATAATTATTACTATATTTTATAAGTGAAACACTTTAGAGATAACACTGTATTTGATTATTATGTGATTTACAGTTTAATCACTTTATTGTAGAATGAATTCCTTTATAAAATATTTCATATTTTTAATGGCATTTTCCCTGAAAAAAATGACATATATAGTACAGTCATGTTCGTTCGTTCGTTCATTCGTGTGCCGACATTCCCGTTGATAATAAAGAGCATTTTTAACGTTGATAATAAAGAGAATTTGTCTCATAGGGTGCTAATGTTTGATTCCCATAGTGTGCTAAATCATAATTTCCCATAGGGTGCTAATGCAAAATTGCAAATTCCCATAGAGTGCTAATGTTTTGATTTACAATATTTGTCGAAATTATAAGCAAAATACCATTCTATTAGTGTTTGACTAATCCTGGTTTGGAATATACACCTGAAAACATAACAATGTCCAACTCAAAGAATTGCTAACATTTGAGTTTTTCTGAACCGATTCTGAAAATTCCTTCGGTATAATACCAAGGAGATATTCTATTTTTTAAATCTGAAAGGAAATAAAAATATTGATCAAGGTAAAGGAGTGGTAAAGGTTTGAATGAAAAGCAATGAAAACAACTTAAATTTTCATATTTAATAATACATTAAAAACATTTAAATTCATTGAAAAATTGACTGTTTATTCAAACCTTTACCACTCCTTTACCTTGCTCAATATTTTTTTCCATTCAGATTAGGAAAATAGGATATCTTCTTGGTATTATACCGAATGAATTTTCAGAATCGGTTCATAAAAACTCAAAGGCTATCTCAAAAACTAAAAAGTTGGACATTGTTAAGAGATTGCCTGTATATAAAGTTTAAGAATTTTGATTACATTAATTGTCAACACTTTTTGTCAATTTTTTTGCGACAAATGAATCATTTGTTCCAATGATAGACACTATGAAGTGATTAAACACTTATATAACAATTAAGTGATTCTTATATTTGTTTCAATGCCTTCAATTAGTGTCTATTACTTTGCATAGAAACCATTGGTCAGTAGTATTCGAGAGTAGGTCATAGATATAATTTCTTTGCAATGATCATTACCGGACACAAGTGGTGTCTGTCGTCGAGTGATATGCTGTCGATCTGATAAACGCTCGTCGATTCCATTATCACCCGATACCCCATTTGAAGTCCTACCCCCTGTTCGTATACCTTTCCCCACCCGGCCATCACTGCGTATTCCTTGTGTCTATTCATCTGCAACTTCTGTGGCAAACAAATAGTGTTTTGAGTGAATGTCTTTGACTTCTCGTCTCTGACTATCGGTATCTTCTCTGACAACCATAACAGTGAGATGTCATATGACGTCGTGTTCCAGTTGTTCATAACAAACTGTGGATGGTTGAATACTGCCCGCACTCTATATGACTTTCCCTTTTTAGTGATGACCTTCTTTCCATATCCCGGGTAAACCTTAATCTCTTTTCTCTTTCTGTAACAAACGTTTTGGACATTAAATGACATTCAAATGAAGACATAATTTCTATTATACTGAAAGCAATGGCTGGCACTCAAGAGCCACAACTCATCGATGATGACTCCGGTGCAACCAATGGACAAATAGACAACCCAGGGTGCTTCACCATGGGTCACATCCCTGGACTGAGACATGTCACTCATGGTGTTGTTGTGCCAACGCATACAAAGCGATTGAGAGCTCATTTTCATTGAATCCTTCGTTAATCCACAAAAAGTTGAGTTAATTTCGTCATACTTTCCAATCAATAGGTTTTGTGTTTCACTCAATGCTAGTCATTATTATTGAAAACTATTTTCAATTCTGTTTAACATTAGATATAATATTCTCACCAAAAAGTGATGTCAATATCGATGTCATTATTACTAAATACATGTCAACAGTATTTGAAAAATTAAATGTCTTTTAAATAATAAAATTATTCATATGAATGTCTGAACACAAGTTTTACTGAATGTCATTGAATATTGCAATACAAGTGAAGGAAATGTAATCTTATATTCGATGACATTCTTTGAGATCATATTATTTCATACGAAAGACAATTGTTTTGTCTTTGAATAAACAAATTATTTATTCGTTTTTAATACTTTTATTATTCAAAAGACAATTATTTTTCAAATACTGTTGACATGTATTTAGTAATAATGACATCGATATTGACATCACTTTCAAATAAACTCAAAATTGTTTTTTCAATCTTTTGTTTCATTTCTTAACTCATAATAACTTTGAAACCAATGAAGAGATGTTTTGTCAAAAGTAATGCAAAAGACAAACACAAAAGACATCAATTGATTGGAATTTATTGTGATTTCAAACAACAATTAATTGGTTTTTATGCAAAAGTTAATGAATATATAGATTACAAGAACTGAGAATAGGATACAAATGACGACAATGAGTGAACTCAGCCAAAAAGGGAAGTGACAGCGAAAGCAGTGGTAGGAATAGTCGGTGCAATTCTTGTATTCAATCTCTTTGATCACATGCCTCACGATCTCCTCAACCATTTGGTACTCATGAGGTCTGCATATATAGACAGTGGCGTCGAGAACACAGTCGTGAAAATCCCATTGAAAGCAACACCAGTTCTTGAGTGAAGAGGAGGTCGTGTTGTCTTCGGTCATGTCCTGTATATGCCATACCTTTCTCACGATTGCCACACAATTGATGTATTTTCTATACATTGCCGCTGTCTGTAAACACGATTCAGTGGCCAAAGGGTCAGACATTGCAAACGATTTCAATACAACTGTTAAACCGATTATGATTTCAATCATTTTTTTTTTGAATTATTTCTCGAATTGTCTCAAAATTGAAATCAATGGTCAGATAACCAAACAATTACTTATGTCTCGCATTTCATACTATTATTACAAAATTCATTTAAACTGAATATAATTTGTGAAAAATTTCTTTTGTAATAATTATTCAAAGAATTTGTTTTAACTAAAAATGAATGTAATTTTTATTTATTTCATTTGACATTTAAATAATGATAACGAAAATTATAAAAACTCTTATATTTTATATTATCATTCATTCATCGATTCTGTGAATGAACTCAATTTTAAACCTATTATTCATTTTTATATTCAATAAGATTTGATTTGATCTTAGAATGCATTCAATGCTACCATCAAATACGAGGACAGGAGTACTATGTCTTTCTGTGCTCTGAGTACTTTTATAACGAAGACATGACTTTGGATATACAATATCCAAAACTTTCTTGTCTTTATTTCTCATAAAAACTTTGGTTTCGAAAAGAGATTTCAATTATTTTATAGTCAATTGATTTGACGAAAAGTTAAGACAAAAATTCTATTCATTTAATGAATTTAATGTATTATTGAAAGTAAATGTCATTTCATTTTATGGAATAAATTAAAATTTATTTC
This sequence comes from Quadroppia sp. Gr-Ori-00064, assembly GCA_034700825.1. Taxonomy (NCBI): domain Eukaryota; kingdom Metazoa; phylum Arthropoda; class Arachnida; order Sarcoptiformes; family Quadroppiidae; genus Quadroppia; species Quadroppia sp. Gr-Ori-00064. The sequence goes on along the minus strand of JAQIXR010000520.1, from coordinate 8,718 downwards.
AACTAAACAAGTGTTTAATAAATGATTTTATTATTACAGAAAAAAAGTTACAGTAATAAAGGTTTTGTCACATCAGAGATAATTTGCTCCAAATGTACCCCTGATTATAGAGATTGAAATGATAGGTAAATATGTGAATATACAATATGTAAGACATGACTTATACCCAAGGTGCTCTTATACCCAATATCTAATCATTGATTGTGCGACTAATCAGAACCAGAATAAGCCGGTTGAGTTTAGAATAGCCAACTTCATCATTAGCACCAATAGGACAGTTGACTCAAAACTGTCCTAATGACCAACACTTGTATCATTCAATTGGCATTCAGTTATTCAAACATTAAATATATATTTCATAATCTGTTAATTATTTAATTCAATCACCAAAACAAAGGATACGCCACTGATATGAGCATATTATGTAGTGATAGGCCTTCTGTCCTCACAGTAAAGTAGATGTAATTCTCAAAAGTAATGATAAGAAAAAGTTTAAATAAAATCATGAAATGATTTCATATGTCATTCAAATAGATATTTATTTGCAATAAAAATCTTATTTTGTATTTAATAAAAAAAGTTTTAAATAACGATTTTTTGTTGTTGTTTTGACTCTCTTTCGACACATAAATAATTTTGAAAAATTCTTATCAATTGAAGAGAATTTTCGCTTAAAATTTGAAAAATTTCGTTAAAGAAAAATATAAAAAAAATTTCAAAATTTCTGGCAAAACAATGAGCGCTGAAAACGATTTCAATAACTCAATCATCGGTTTGACTGAACGCCTGATCAACATAATAAGTGCCGGCGATTACAACAACTATGTCAAATGGGTTGACCCGGAGGTCACCTCATTCGAACCCGAGGCCGTTGGCAATATGGTGTCGGGGCTCGGCTTTCATAAGTTCTGGTTCGACAACAGTAAGTCATTGTTCATATTTTAGCCCTCGATATAGACTTTATAAATGATTTTTCAAATAAAAATTATTGCCATTAATTGCCACTGAAATAACCCTTAAAACCCCTGACATTTAAAGTGGTATTTATATAATGAAAATTAAAAAAAAAATTTTAACAAAAATCTCTTAACGTTTTTTTCCCGATAGTGTTGAGCAAAAATCCATTTCCAATGCGTGAGACAATGATATCGCCAGTGGTTCACAAGTTGGGACCCGACTGTGCCTGCATTGCATACATACGGCTCACGCAAACTGTCGATAAGTGTGTCATCGATTCAATTGAAATAATTAATGATTTTTTTGATTATATATTAAATAAATATATATTTTATTGCTCTTAGAAATGGAAAGTCTGTCAGCAAAAGGGCTGAAGAGACACGGATTTGGCAGAAGAGAGACGGCAAGTGGACGGTAATGTCAATGATAAACACATGTTAATTATGTATATCGCTTTTATAATACCTGTGCTCTATGTCTCAGATGATCCATTTCCATCGCTCGAGTATTCCGTCGACGGTTTGATTGCATTGAATTTAACTATTTTTTTATCAATTCATTGAATATGTAATCAAAAAATTATTGAAATAAAGTTCAAAACAAATAATTTCTTCTAATATTCACTCAAAAGAGTTTCTCGTTTTCTGTTGCCATTTGAGCTCAAAACGAGACTAATGTTAACCTTGGTTAAATCTTGGTCAAACTTTGGTCAAACCAAGATCATTATCAATGCATTTAAAGTTGCTTTTCATTGATATTCAATTAATTCAAACCAAATATAAAGGAATAAAATGTTTATGAAAATAATGTCTCAAAAGCTTTGATGACCGAAAACACCGTTTCCTCTGATTTCAATTATAAGGCTTTAATAATGAATTGCATTTATATTAAATATTTATTTAAAAAAATAAAAATTTTATTATAAATCAAATATTAATATTTTTAAGAAAATCTTTTTCATTCACTGAAAGCGATGCTACGAATGTGGTTCACTTTGCCCTACAGGTGCTAATGTGGGCAATCAATGTTAGTCTTAATGTTTTTATATAAAATGTGTTTGAATATAAATCAAAATGAGAGGTCATTTTACCGATTAAAGCCACAACTCATCCTTTCACAAAAACATGTTTAAAGTCTAAATTCAAGTCTTAAGTAAAGGATAATAAAATTTTTGTTAGACTTTCACCAAATTATCATTCATTTCATTTTTATGTGAGTTCTGCATGTATTCAACAAACATATAACCGGTTCATCTGTTCCGAAGATTTTGCCAGACTTTTGATAATCATTATCTCAGTTATGCATTAAAGCAATCAATTGAGAAAAATGTGTTTTTTATGAAAAATATTTATAAAAACAAATTTAAAATGAATGAGATTTTACTCAATTTTCAATACGTTTAATGAATATCACATTACATAACATTGACCCAAATTATCGAAATATAAATCAATTTTTTATAAATTGTTTATTTTTCAAAATTATCTCATTTTATGTAATTTTATACAAAGCTATCAACTCTTAAGACTCAAAGACTTTTTATTATAATTCATTCCCAACTTTTCGTCAAATTTTTTGTATTAAAATTGTTTGCATTTATTCTATGAATGAAATATTAAGTAAATGTTAGCCAAAAGGCGTATAACGAAAAGGTCGAGCTATGACTCGGATAACTTCATCGCGAGATTGCTTTGCAGGTATTCATTGACAAAATGTTTGTGTAAAACATTTTATGCATTGTTTTATTACACTTTTAGATGGGTTTTACCTTTTTATCGGTTGTGCTATTCATCGAAAAATGTCGAAATGGAAGACTTGATGAAGTGCTCGGATGAGGACGAGACACATGTCGTGGTGGAAGAGCTGGAAAAGTATATTTCCATTTACAGTGATTTCGAGTCAATAATCACTTTTTTACAACTCAATAATCACTCGCCAATGCATTCATTACTTATTGCTTTCATTTAACTATATTTTCGATAGTTTTTTGTTTTTCATTCAATTGTTTTCAATAGTTTTGTATTAATTTGATTAAAATTATTGAAAACATATCAAATGCAAGCATTAATGAAAGCATTTGCGAGTGATTATTGAGTTGGAAAAAGTGTTTATTGACTCGAAATCACTGTTTATTGACTCGAAATCACTGTAACACTGATAAGGAACTGGAATTTTCAACTCAAACAAATCAAACCCAACTTTTATACCGCGTTTCGAAAAACCTTTTCATCAAATCTATTAAAGATTTTTATTTTAATTACTCTTGAAGTGAGAAATGCATTCAAAATGTGATTTTTGTTTCCATTGATCACTAATTACAATGATTTCCAATCAAAGGATTGTGTCTTACGAACGGCTCAACCAATTCTGTTGGGATATATTATCAGATATTTCTCGCAAACCAATAGTGATTATAATGGATATGTTTTGCCAATTCATATAACTGCCGGTGCCTTATGTCTGGTGCCACTATTGTTGATCCATGTCCAGCACACATCCGTTTCCATAATCAATAGACTCTCAATGAGAGCCAAAGTGTCCTGGAATGCAATCATATATAAAAAGGTTTACATTTTTGAGTAAATTATATTTTATTGAATATAATCTTTTAATACCAGTGCCTTAGATTAAATTCATCCTCCCTGGCCAGTGCGAAGACGGGACAAGTAGTGAATTTAATGTCAAATGAGAGCAAAAGTTTTGAAGTATTTTATTCAATAATTTGATTTCTATTCAATTCTGTATATATTCTGTCATTGTCTCCAAAAGTGCAACAGAATCTACACCTACTTTATTATAATACCGATTCAGGCGATGATATTCCTTACCATTTCGTGGCAATATTTAGGGGTTGACTCAATGGCCACATTTGTAGCACTTTTGCTCTACATTCCCATAAAGATATGGATGGGTAAAAAGGGCTCAAAAATCAGGCAATTTTTATGTCTTTTAATGTAATGTAAATTAATGTCGAAATACTAAACATTTTTCATACATTAGATCAAAAATATCCCATTTGAGTGATTATCGAATTTGTTTGACTAATGATATCATTCGTGGCATTCGTGTCATCAAAATGTATGGTTGGGAACGGTATTTTCAACGGCTCACATACGAGGCCCGAGAGTAAGATCACTGTATTTATAGGTGAAATGTATTCTTAACTATCATTTCAAAACTGTTCGTTCAGTCGGGAAGTGAAGCAAATAAAAAGGTCGTCGATTTTTAGTGCGATCTCCCTGTCCATTGCGGTCGTGTCCTCCCGTTTACTACTGTTCTCATCGATTGTGTTATTTGTGTTAAGAGGCGGTCAACTGAACGCAGAGACTGTAGTTGTGACGACAGCACTGTTCGAACTGCTCAGGTTCACACTGACAGCTAAGTTACCTTGGTTAGTGGGCAACTATTCAGACCTACAGGTGTCGTGTCAACGAATGCAGGTTTCAATCAACACTTGTATACTATCTCTGTTTTAGTGTTAAAACAATTGTTTCAATACTTTTAAACAGAATTTTCTATTACTCGAAGAATTCAATTCAATAGGACTTACGAAAAGTGATTCCATGTCTGAAACCAAAGGCATTTCCGTTGAGCAAATGTCTTCCAGATTAGGGACAGTCGATAATCAGTCAAAGTATTTGTTACAAAATATTTCATTTGAGGCCAAATGTGGGGAAATCATTGCAATTGTAGGACCGGTGGGTTCGGGAAAGGTATTTAAAAGAAGGCATTCAATTATTATATGCAAATTCTATTTGATATTTCAATTTCAAGAGTTCTTTGTTATTATCATTAATCGGAGAACTGGATCACATTAGCCCCGGTAGTATCAAAGTGAACGGTTCTGTCGGTTATGTGAGCCAAAAGGCATTCTGTTTCAACGGAACGATAAGACAGAATATTCTGTTTGGAAAGACGTTTGACAAAGAATTCTATAATAAAGTGTTACACATGTGTGCGCTCGAGGAAGACCTCAAACATATGGGTGCTGGCGATGAGACTATGATCGGAGAAAGGGGTGCAATACTTAGTGGAGGTCAAAGGGCACGAATCAATTTAGCAAGGTAGAGTGAAATGGTTGAATGCATGATTGAAATCAATGCAATTTTCTAATTAAAGATCACTTTATCTAAACTCTGATATTTATCTATTGGACGACCCCTTGAGTGCTGTCGACGCCTCTGTGGCTAAACATATATTTGAAAAGTGAGTCAAACATGTAATGAATAAATAAAACAGAAATTTCTGTAAATTACTGTAAATTTTCAGTTGTATTTCAGACTTTATGAGCAATAAATGTGTGGTTTTAGTCACAAATCAAATGCATTTTTTGCAAAAGACATCCAAAATCTTATGTCTAATGAATGGCGAATGTCTTGCGTTCGGAAAGTTTGAAAAATTACAAAAATCTGGAATTGATTTCATGTCTATAATAAGAGATGAAAATAAAGACAAAAGCAATGAATTGGACAATAATTCTAAGAAAATATTTTGTGAAGAAAAACAACATTTCAATAATAATAATGAAGTTTTGAAACGATTTGATATTGAAAGCGAAAGCGAAACGAATGGAGAAATGGATTTAAAATTATATCTCAATTATTTCAAATCAAACTCCGGATGGACTCTAATATTGGCAGCGATTGTCGTGTTAGCGATAACTCAATATCTCTTTGATTTCACCGACTATTGGCTTACGTTATGGTAAGGAATATCACGGAAAACATTGTCTCATATTTATTACAACTATTGAACACTTCTGAAGGAATGCCAACAGAAGTAACACTGAAAGTGCATTTCACGACAACATCAAAAATATCACAATCTATTCACTCATGATTTGCGGTATATTTATCTTCGCAATCGTAAGACCTGTGGCCATATTCGAGGTGTGTTTGCGATCCTCTCATTTGTTCCACAATCAGCTCATCGACCACTTGTTGAGGACATCGGTCACTGTGTTTGAGTTGTTGCCAATCGGTAAAGAATTTATTTAATATTCATTAATATATTTGTTATTAAATTGTTTTATCATTTTTGAGGTCATTTTCTAAACGGATTCGTTCGTGACATGAAAATACTTGACGAAACACTTCCCATATCAGTGTTCACAATCATCATGGTGATTATTGTCTTTTATTATACAGGGTTTTTTCATTGAATTCAAGAGATTCTCAATTGAATTCATGTGATTGTCATTGCTTTTCACGTGTATTACAAGTATTTCAAATGGAAAGTCTCGTCAAATGCAATGAAAATCTTGAGAATTCAATGTAAAAACCCTGTAATCATAGCTAATAATAACCCTTACTTCCAGAGCATCATTCAAATGATTGGTCTCATATTCCTAGTCATGAGAGCCAATACTTTTTTCATTATTCCGGGTCTATTGTTAGCAATAGTTTTAGTCAAAATGAGAACACTTTATATAAAGCCTTCACAAGTAATGAGAAAATATGAAACAATGAGTAATTATTGCATAAATTACATGTAATTCAATAGAAATGAATTCACAATCAGTTTATCGTTTTATAGCTCGAAGTCCTATATATTCACACATTAGCACTACTATGGAAGGAATGACAACCATCAGGGCATTCAAAGCTCAGGACCTATTCAACAGACAATACATGGCCTATCAGAATGACCACACGAGCACCAGCTTTTTAACCATGTCCACGGCCAGGGCTTTCGAAATAGCCATCGATTACATAATTGTTTTCTTCATTACAGTTGTTATTGTTTTGTTAATGAGATTCAAATCAGGTATTAATGAAAACATTGAAATGAATATCACTTTTGAAAAACACTTTTTCTCTCTCACAAGAAATATCTCAAAGTAACGCAGGTCTGGCCATCTCTTCACTTCTCACCTTGATCGTTTGGAGCGGTTATACAGTGAAACTATCAGTGGATTTAGAAGTGTGGTTAACATCACTGCTAAGACTCAAACACTTTCTCACTTTACCGCTAGAAGAGGTTGAGTCCAATGAGGACGAGAAGGAAAGGAAGACATTTACGTCAATACCAAATAATTGGCCAAAATTGGGACAAATAATTATCACAAACCTGTCGATGACTTATCCATACACTGAAGAAGTGATTCTGAAAAACATTAACATTGAGATAAAGAGCGGACAAAGGATTGGAATCGTTGGAAGGACTGGTTCTGGGAAGACATCGTTGATAAATGCAATGTTCCGTTTGGTCAGATCTGACGGCGATATAACCATCGATGGCATCGATGTTAAAGCCATTGATATAAGAGATGTGAGAAAAAACATATCTATTATACCTCAAGAGCCGACTGTCTTCTCGGCGTCCATTCGATCCAATTTGGATCCATTTGATGAATATTCTGATGACGACTTGTGGACAGCACTGGAAGAGGTGCAGATGAAGGCATTAGTGGAATCTCTGTCCGACAAATTGGAGACAATTATATCCGAGCAGACATTGAATCTAAGTGTAGGCCAAAGACAACTGATCTGTTTGTGCAGAGCTATGCTCAGGAGGAATCGTATATTGATCTTAGACGAAGCGACGTCTAATGTGGACCACAAGACAGATCTTCTCATTCAGAGAGCCTTAAGAACTAAATTCAGTGACTGTACTGTCATTACAGTCGCCCATAGAATAGAGACTGTCATCGATTGCGACCGAATTCTGGTATCAATTCTTGTATTATTTGTTGTTTTATTAAAAACAATACATTTATAGGTTATGGACGAGGGAAGGCTTGTGGAGGACAACTGTCCCTATTTGTTACTGCAGGAGAAAAGTAGCTATTTTTCAAGACTAGTCAAAGAGACGGGTCATTCAATGTCACACCATTTGCATGAATCAGCGAAACGAAGTTATGATAAACAAAATTCTGATTATTCTTCAAATAATACAAATTGTGAATCAGTTTTGAGACAAAGAAATATTTAACTAATTTTCAACATTTTCATTGGTTTTCATATAAATTGCATGACCTGGGACTGGGATGTTCCTGACAAATGAGTTGTTAATATGTTGAATAAATATATTTCAATACAATCAAAGTGTCCTTGGACATAAGCCGTGTGATAAGTAGGGAATTGAATCTTAGTCACTAAAAACCCAAAAAATAGTCATTTATGACCCCCCAAATAGTCATTTATAGTCGCTAAAAAATGAAAAATAGTCATTTATAGTCATTTAACAATTTTTTCCATTGAATTCGCGAATTTCAATTGAATTCATGTGATTGTATTGCTTTTTATGATGTTTTCCATTAAAAGGAATGTATAAATCTCATGAAAAGCAATGACAATGTCATGAATTAAAATGATAATATCTTGAAAACATTTGCAAATCTCATGAATTCGTTACAATGGAAAAACCGATAGAAAAACCCTGTAACACTATTTTAACTATAATAAAGCTAAAAATTCAATACAATCAATACAATTGTTTTTTCATAAAAATATTTTTCAAAAATAAATTAATTTTCAAAATTTTAAACAAAAATTGAAATGAAATTTTGTTTTTCATTATTTCAACTAAACTTGAAATATATTTATTCAAATAATTACTATTATTTTGCACTTATTCTTGACCAATATCTACGAAAAACATTACATTAAATACTCTAAACTTTGTTTTAATCTATTTTTGAATATTTTCGTTGAAAACAAACATAAAATTTATTTTTCCCCAAATCCCTGAAATAGTCATTTATTGTCGAAATAGTCATTTATAGTCAAAATAAAAATTCGCTTAAAGTGACCCTCAATA